>JAQZBX010030532.1:0-26761 GCA_029593785.1 Cabassous unicinctus | reverse complement strand
ACAGAAACAATAAGTTTTGGGGAGGAGGTGGAGAAATAGGAACACTCCATCACTATTGGTGGGGATGTAGAATGTGCACCCTCTGTGGAAAATGGTTTGGTGGTTTCTCAGGAAGCTAAATATAGAACTTCTATATTATCTGGCAATCCCACTTCTGGGTATATACTGGAATTTCTACTTACTTTCATTAGCTTTAAACTCTTTCCTGCTTTGTCCTCATGCTATCAACTGCCATATCTTGTGTTCATGTTAGTAGTTCACATATCTTAATCTCTTAATGTTCTGTTCTTCATTTGCTAAAGACTGAAAAAAACAATATTTTGCTATATCAAGCAACAATTTAATATTTTTCACATGTTACAGTAAGACACGTGCTTACAAATTGTTGGCCAGACAAATTTCAGCACTGCTGAGATAATGCTTTACTTACCTCTATATGTCTATATTTTGAACATTTGATGTGCCTAAATGATATCCTAATTTAGTGTAAAAGCCAAAAATTGAAATGATAATTCATCTCCAAATTTCATGACTGTAAGTGATGAATTATTGGAGTTATAACACTGGCGGTTACTATAATATTTTCCTATTCATTGGAGTAATTGAATTCCTCAAGTCATCCAGGTTCCTTTTAATTGTAACATGCACAGATTATTCTTGGAAATAGTTTCCTATGTATGACACTCAGGGGATCATTTTTCACATCTTTATTGCTCAAACTAAAGTTCAATTGATTCATCACTGAAATCAAAATGGTATCAAATTCAGAGGCCACCTGTGCCAGAGTCAGGGAGGGTGTTAACCCAAAGATATATGAGTCATTATATGTATACCTCTGAATTCTATTAGCTTCTTTCATAACAAATCACAGTAGAAACAAAAAGTGAAGAGCTAAAACAAATATCCAAATACATTAGGTAGTATATCAGTGGAAAGAACATGAAATAGAACAACAGAAATCTAAATTATTTAGGAGATGTGCAAAATGATTTGCTATAATCTGCTCATCTGTAATATGAAGTTATTAATATTTACCTAAGAAATTTTGAACTAATAATGAAGAACAAACTATGTTAGTAAGATTTTTATCATTAAAACAATTTTAAATATATTATTTCAGAATTACATTGGCCCTTACAGCCAAGACTTATGTATTATAACATTTTACAAGCTAAATCTAAAATTGTCCCAGGTGTCTTAGGTCTTCTTGGGTTTTCCTGAACAGACTTAATCAAGATGTGTATTAGGAAGATAGACTAAGATTTAATTAAAAATTGTAAGACAGATCATCTTTCATTCAAATGCTTTGCTTAAATATTTAACTTCATGTTGTCCTTTAAGGGCTAAAGAGCTGCTGATTTTATTGATTTTGAAAGCCAAATTTCTTGACAATCCATATGTTGTTCTATTTCCTCAAGAACTCTGATAGTATTGTAAGAATTATTCTGAAGAACCCGCTAAGAATTTATTGTTTTTTAATGTATTACATTTCTTTAGATATTGTTGATTGTGGATTAAGTGAAATAACAAAAAAATAACTATTATTTATATCATAAAGTAGCCATAGAGAACAATAATTAAATATCACTACAGTAATAAACAAAAATCTTTGCACCTAAACATAAAACTTATTATTTGAGACTAAAAAGGCAGAAATAAATAAAAGTTAGAATAAGTATTTTAAAAATCTTCACTGCATAATCCTATCATTAAATAAATCAGAATCAAAGAGTCACCTGTAAAAGAATACAAAGTTTCATTTAGCCCATAAATAGCACTGACTGAAGGAAAGATTTTAGTAATCATTTATTACAGTTATTTTTATTTTTCATGTATTCACACCATAGGAATTTTGGATCAGTCTTAAGGTTACATAATCTTCTACACATAATATTTTGCAAAGTATTTAAATTTGTAGTATAAGCCAAGCTGCAGTGTTACTATACTTGTCTGGATCCCATCATTTAAAGAAACTCCATCTGTTTTAGACATACTAACTGAAGGAAAAGGAAGCCCCATCCTAACATTCTTTGGGGAAAAAATAAGTTCAGGATTATATAGTAAAATTGCCAATATTAGACAAAATAGAAATCATAGAATTGGTGGAAATAATAAAGTTAGATTAAAAGAGAAATATTCAAATGATGTATCAAAGAAGGCAGATATTAGGCTGATGTCTGTGACTAGGAAATAAATGAATGAAACAAAGCAAATTAGAAACTACAACCAATTATTGTAGTTAATGAAATATATTGAGTGACTATGACACTACATTTTTTTCATTTAATTAAAAAATGTATCAATCGGATTGGGACACACCAAACGGTTTCCTTATCTTGTTTTAAAATTGCCATGAGTGGAGGAGTTGACATCAACAATACCTGAGGGAGATTGAGACAAAATTGTTTAAGTAGATGAGGTAAAAGCAGAGTTGGGAGAAATAAAATATAAAATTAAATGTGATGAATTCAATTTATTATTCTTCATATGTTATTAAGATCTACAAGAAAAATATCAGCCCTGAAACAATTATTATGATCTGATCAATGATGTTCCTGAGCCCACAATGATGAAAGTTAAAAAAAATATAATTTGGAATGTGAAAGTATGTGTTCATGGCCCAACTCTATGAATAAAAGCTGTGTGCAGTTCCAAAGTTTATTCCTCTTTAAAACAGCAATACATGTGAATGATGAAGTGGGCACTATAATCAAGATCATGCTTATATTAAATACATAAAGCAGTAACTATACACGGAATTTCCATTCAACTTAGGTTACAGATGGAGGCTCACATAATTGAATTTTTATCATCAAATATATTTATTGGTAAATACAAATATTAGCACCACAAAAGTAATATTATAAGCAAATCATTAAAAATGTATGTGATCATAGCCTCCAACCAGGTATTCCATTCTTTGGTACACATAAAGGATGTGATTAGTAATATGCACAGGAATATTTGATCTGGTTTATATCCAGTTATTCATATTATGATTAAAATGGCTATCAATGTAGGTTTAGTTATTATCTACTGCAGTTTCATACCTAAAAACAGTATATTTTTAAATGCCAAAAGGAACGTTACACTATGTATGATTAAATCAATATTAGCACATATAAAAATAACTCAGAAGTTATAAAGAGAAAGTGACTGGTTTTAAAGAAAGTGATAATAATGGACAACCTTTAGAAATTATTTCAAAGTAGCTTCCATAAATATCATTTTAATAGAAAGAAAAAAACTCCAAATATCTTGAAGTCAACATTAAAACCCAACAAAGTTTGCAAAGAAAAATGGAAATAATAAAACCAATCATTTACTGAGCCCTTGATGCCCAAATGGAATTTTGCATGCATTACTTTATTTCACCTTTATATAAGCTCTCACAGCTAACACATGCCAGAGCTAAGATTCAATTCCAGGTCTTACTCCATGTGCATGTACTCTTCTCATATCTTGTACACAACTCATGTATTACTTCCTATTGTACCATGGTGTTATTTGGCAAACAACCCATGCTTCTTGATGAAAGAAACAAAACATGATTTTTAAAGCCATTAAGACAAGAGAACAACAACAAAAAAAAGAACAAAAGGGAATAGCATTAAGAGACTATGAATCACTAGCAATCTGAAATGTCTTCTAGATTTCAAAGTCAACAAAATAAGCTTAAAGGAATTATTGTTTATTTAACTCATTATAACAAAATATAAACCACCAGAGAGTTGAATTTTTCTTTCCTCTACTGATAAATTTTCATAACCATTTAAGGTTACACCCTACCTCACTTGCTCTTACTTTGAACTGTAATGGCTTCCTCCATAGGTCAATGAGAGCATCCACCCAATTTAGAATGCTCTTATTTAATACTACCAACATAAATTTTACATTTTTTCTTTATTGTTTTCCAATAAAGATGGGAACTCTATATGAATATGGTTTTTTCGCTAAAGATTTAGTTTATTTATTTCTACCTCCCTCCCCCACATTGTTTGAGAGCATATCTGCTGTCGTCTACTATTTTTTTTTTTTAGGAGACATCAAACCGAACCTGGGAAAGAGGCACCTAATCACTTGAGCCACCTACACGTCCTTGAATATGATTTTGATGTATACTTCCTAATACCTAGGTAAGAATTAAAATAATAGTACCAGAGGATTCATAGCATATTTGAACTTATTTTATATTCTATTTCCCGAAATATTCTATAAATTATGTGAAATTTCATCTAAACTATAGAACAGCAAATGCAGATTTAGTTTACACTATGACTATGATTTACTTAAATTCTTGAAATCCACTTACACTGCTGTTATAATCCAGAAGAGACGCCCCAAGGTGAATAGAATTCAATTATTTTCTACTTCTAAACATCCATCATGATTTACTAAATAAAAATTAAATGGCTCTGGAATAATGCACTAAATGCTGACATTGGATGAATAAATAAAGTTTTTGGCCTCTCATTTAAAACAGAAGCTTCTTAAATGTTTAGTGTATTTTTTAATGCTGTGTAAGAAATCTTAAGATATGATATATAAATATATATGATAAACTGACTTGTTTAGCACTTCACTACTCTGAGGCCAGTTTCTTCTTCTTTGTAATGTTACCTATATTATATTGTAAAAATTTAACAAATACGAAAAAATATAATAATATTAAACCACAATAAGTCTCTTGCAGAATCTAACACATAGGTTTATAGTGATCCAAGTTCATTATACTTTTCTAATCTATTTAAATTATGAAGAGCTGTGTTAGCAGTGAATAAGGTAAAAATTATGCATTTATTTAAGGATTACTATACAAAAATGACCTAGGCTTGTGGAATTGTATATAAAATATAAGACTTTGAAGGTCTTTGTAAGTGTGGTAATTTTGTGAATTCACAAGATTTATTAATACACACATACACATCAACACACCTAGGACACAAATAGAGAAATTTAGTGTTAGTTGACAAGGGAAAACCACCAGAATTTTTACTTTTTTCAATTCTCTAAATGATTCTGATGAGCAATTTATGAAAAACTATTTTGAGGGCCTGTATGTTGGGCTGATGTACAAGTAAAAATGCCATGAACTATATACATTCTTAGGATAAAGAATGGTGTTGTGTTGAGGGACCAACATATTTTAGAGAGCTCATATAATGGGCCTTCATGATAAGATAACATTGGAGCCAAAATCTGAAAGTAGTGATGCATCATGACTCTAAGAATTATTTTCAGTGACGCACTTTAAAAGATGAACAGACAATGAAGATTACCAGACATTTGAGTAAATACTCTATGTGAAGGAGAGAGAGAGAGAGAGAATCAAATAATAAAAATAAAGTTGAATGAAACTGCACAGGGCAGGCAGAAGAAAAATGAGTAGGGCAGAAACACTGGAAGGAAAGTTTCAAATAAGGAAAGACGTTCTTGAAGATATAGATCTCAGAATGTCAATATGGCAAGAAAACATACCATAATTTATTATATTAAAATAATATAAAATAATTTTAAACTGATGGTTAAATTGTCAAGATATTGACATTAATCTGAAATGATATTGATAGACATCAGGATGATATGAACATATGTTTCAAAGAATTCAGAAATTTACTAAAAATAAAACTAAGAAAAACAAAAATAAAGAATAATTTAAGATATAAGAGTGAGTAGTCAGCATAGAAAGAACATTTAAAGAAAGAAAAACATCAAAGGATAGATATGAATTAAATCAGTATGAAATAAGGAGGATGAAAATTTGAGGAAAGTTGACAGAAATAAAATATACTAAACTATAATTCTCAAAATGCAAACATCTTAACTCATACAAATTTAAAATGAATACATCGCACAAATGTATAAACCATTTCATTTATAAGAGAATTATTAGATGATACAAGTGATTCAAAGAACATTTACATAATAGGGTTTATAGAATTTATTAGAAAAGGAAAATGAAATAATTTTGTTTTCCTTTTTTAATATTTTTAAAGATAATACTCATAAAGACAGGTCCAAATATTAAAATTGTAAAACTTAGTGAATTTTCATATTCAGTAAATAACTCTGCAAACAGGACCAAGACTAGGAAGCAAAATATTGCAAACACTATAGAAGACTCACTTATACTGTATTTTAGTCACTATCTTTCTTATAAAGCTAACTCTTATTCTGAAGCAAAGATTAGTTTATATAACATGTATGTTTAGCATGAGGGTCATTTCAATATAAATGCATATATACATCATTTATGTGTGCCATTTATTTGAATTTAGAAAAACATATACACTTATGTGACCACAATCAAGTTACAGAACCTTTCTAACACCCTAAAATCTCTTTCAGCATCTCTGCATCCAATCATCTCCCTTTTATCCCCAATTCTGGCCACCACCAATGTTTTCTCCATTGTAATGTTGCTCTGTCCAGAATGTGATCTAAGTGGAATCACATTGTATGTCACATTTTGAGTTTGGCTTTTTCCATTCAGCGTAAAGCATATGAGATCCATTCATGTACATGAATATATCAGTAGTTCTTATTTATTTTTGAGTTGCATTCCTTTTTACATATTTACCTCATGTAGCTTATGAATTCACTAGTGCATTGATATGGGGATTGTTTCCATTTATGGAGTAGAAACACTGGTATATGGGTCTCTATGTAGAAATCTGTTTTCAATTCTTGGGTAAATAACAAAGAGAGAGATTACTGGATCATTGTGTACATGCTTATTCTTCATAAGAAACTGTCAGATTGTTATCTAAAGTGGTTGCATCAGTTTGACATCCTACCAGCAACTGTTGAGAGTTTCAATTGTTCTACAATCTCATAAGTGTTTTGTATTTTCAGTTATTAAACATTTTTATTTTAATCATTTCAACCAGTTCTGTGAGATCACATTGTGGTTTTAAATTATATTTCCCTATGATGAGTGATATTGAGTATCTTTATGAAGACTTAGATGACATCTGTGTGAAGTGTGTTCATGTTTTCCCACGTTGATAATTGTTGTCCTTTTCTATTATCTTCATATTTTTGAGTTTGAGTGTTAGTCATATATTATGAACACATATTTTTGTTAAGTAGCTGTTTAGTAAATATTTTCTTTGATTCTTTGACTGGTTTGCGCATTCCCTTTACAGTGCCTTTCACAGAGTTTATATTGTGATGAAGTACAATGTTTCCATTTCTCTCCTATTGTTCATAAATTTTGCATTTAATCTAAATGGGACTAGACCAAGGTCACACAAATGTGGTTTTCTGTTAATTTTAGAAGTTTTATAGCATTTGGTTTCATATTAATATCTAAAGTTTATTTTGAGAAATGTTTTTTCTTTGCTGCAAACAATCAATTAATGTTTCCTATTTTTTGGCAAAAAAAAAAAGTATTCAGTTCTGTCAGCACCATTAATTAAAATATTATGTTTTCTCCATGGGTATTTCTTAGCATATTTGTCAAAAATCAATAGATTATGTGTGAATCTATTCCTGAACTCTCTATTTGGTTTTATTTATTTGGGTATTTATCTTTTAACCAATATCTTAGTCTATTGCTTATTTAGCATATTAATCATTCTTGTAATCAGGTTTTGTGAATCCTCCAACTTCTTTCTCAAATTTTTTGAATACCTTATTTCTTTATAGTTTTATGTAAATTGAAGATTTAACTTCTCAGATCTGGGAAAATATCATCAATGTAGCTAGACACTGCTCAGCTCTCTTGCCAACAATGGCAGAGAAGAGGCAAAAACCTAGCTGAAAGAGCTGTTTTGGGAATCCACTGAGCAGGAGGCTGCAAGGCATGATCCAGGAGGGAAAAGGACAAAGAACCCAAGGGAAAACTGTGAGTTGCTCACCCCTGTGCCTGGAAACAGTGGGTGTGTAAGCCCTACCCTCAAGGCAAATAGCCTTCGTGGAACCCCTAGCTCACACCAGTCAGCTGACCTGGAGGTAGCATTCCCTGGGAGGAAAAAGGGTCTAGCAGACCATTTTTTTTGGATACTTTTTTTGTCTTTTTACTTTATTTTATTTACTAAAACTGGATATATCACCTGTGAAGGGTAGGCTGCAAGGTGATTAATTGATGAGCACCAGAAGCCTTAGAAGTTCCCTAGAGATCTAAGAGGGAAAGCTGTTTTTCCTGGGTTGTTGCTTTGTTGCTGTTTTGTTTCTTGTTTGTTCTTTTCCCTTTCTTCACTTTGTTTTCTTTTATTTTCACTTATTTTTTTAACCTACTTTATTTCTTTTCTTTCCTTCATTTTTCTATCTTCTGATTTCTGTTGCTTTTCTTTCTTTCCACCACTGCTTGTTTGGACTTTATTTTTTCATTTTCTCTCTTCTTCCCGTTTTTCCCCTTCTTTTCTACTCTCATCTGTCTGTTCTTTTATTTCATATTATTTTTTTCTCTATATTTTATTTCTGGTTTTATTTTTCTCTACTCATCTGTCTGGCCTTTTAATTCATTCTGATTTTTTCTCCCTCTATTTTTTTTCTTGTTTTATTTTTTTATTCCACCTCTTTTTATTCTTATTCCACTATATTTTCAAGATTTTTAATTATGTTACTTAATTGCCTAGCTCTTGTACAGTACCTCTTCTACCTTTTTTGTATAATTATTATTATTATCTTCCTCTTCTTATCTCTTTCCTTTCCTTTTGTCCTAATATTATTTTTTTCTCAAGGGAACACAGACAACTGCAAGGATATGGAATAAGATAAACCAAGTATCAAAAAGTAATCTCACCACGCGCAAAGAAAAAAAAAAACCTAGAGTAGAAAGAGAAGCTAAACAACCAAATAAGACCATCAAGATAAACAGATGTCTAGATATCAACAACAACAACAAAGCAGGAGGAGATGCAGAATGTGGAACAACTAATAAAATATGTCCAAAAAAATATCATTAATCAATTTAATGAAGTGAAGGAAGAGAGAAAGATATTAAGAAAACCCTTGGGGAACATACCAGAGAAATTGCGAATATACATAAAAAAATAATGGATATGATGATGATGAGTGGCACAATGCAAGAAATTAAAAACAACAGATTTAAACTGGCAGTGGAAAGAATCAGTGATGTTGAAGTCAGTACATCTCAAATTTGACAGACAGTGGAACAGGTAATAAAAAGAGAGAAAAAATCCAGCAGGGACTTAGGGACATGAATGACAAAACAAAATGCACAAACATACATTTTATAGGTATCCCAGAGGGAGAAGAGAAGGAAAAGGTTGTAGAAGTAGTGTTAGAGGAAACCTTGGCTGAAAATTTTCCAATGCTTTTGAAGGACATGTATGTACATGTCCAGGAAGCACAGCACTCCCCAAACAGTATGAATCATAAAAAAGTCTACCTCAAGAAATATACTTGTCTAATTGTTCAATGCTCAAGAGAAAGAGAGAATACTGAAAGCAGCAAGAGAAAAGATATCCATCACATACAAGGAAGCTTGACAAGATTGTGTTCTGATTTCTCATCTGAAAACATAGAGGCAAGAAGGCAGTGGTACGATATAGTTAAAGTGCTAAAAGAAAACAAAAAATGAACAAAAAACCTGTCAGCCAAGAATTCTGTATCCAGCAAAGCTAGCATTCAAAAATGAGAAAGAGTTAAAAATATTCACAGGTAAACAGAAATTAGTATAGTTTTTCAACAAGGAACCTGTCCTTCAAGAAATACTAAAGGTAGTTTTACAGGTTGAAAGGGATAAAAAGAGAAGGAGGGCTGGAGGAGTGTGTGGGGAAGAAAATTATCAGTAAGAATAATTAAAAAGATAAAAAGATAAATAAAAACAATAAATGGCATAAATGAACCTACAAAAAAATGTAAGTAATTCTTTGACAGTAATAAAATTGAATGTTAATGGATTAAACTCTCCAATCTAGAGACACAGATTGGCAGAATGGATGAAGAAATAACCAGTGAATAAGGAAATATCATCCACTTATATGCTGTCTACAGGAAACTCACCTTTGATCCAGGGATGCAAGGAGGTGGAAAGTGAATGAGTGGAATATAATTTTACATGCAAACAATGACCAGAAAAGGGCAGGAGTAGCTATACTAATATCAGACAAAATAGACTTTAAATGCAATACTATTATAAAAGACAAAGTAGGCCACTATATATTAATAAAAGGGGATATCTATCAAGAAAAAAGAACAATCATAAACATTTAAACAACTAACTAGGGTGGATCAAAATACATGAAGCAAACATTGGAAAAACTAAGTGGAGAAATAGATGCCATCACAATTATAGTGTGGGACTTAAATACACCATTAACATCATTAGACAGAACATCTCGAAAGGATCAATAAAGACACAGAGACCTTGAATAATACATTAGAGGATCTGGACATAATAGACATATATAGAACATTACACCCAAATGCAGCTGGATTTACATTCTTATTGAAAGCACATGGGTCATTCTCCAAGATAAACAACATGTTAAGGCACAGAAAAACTCTTAATAAATTCAGAAAGATTGAAATTATACAAAGTATTTTATCTGACCACAATGGAATGAAGCATGAAATTAGTAAAGGGCAGAGTGTAGAACAGGCATAAAGATAAGAAAGTTAAACAACACAGTTTTAGAAAAAGAGTACATCAAGGAGAAAATTGCAAAAGAAATCAGGAATTACCTCGAAATGAATGAAAAGGAGAAAACAATGTGTCAAAACCTATGGAATGCAGCAAAAGCAGAGGTGAGGGGGAATTTCATTGCCATAAATGCATACAATATAAAAGAAGAGTTAAAATTAAAGACCTAACTGCACACCTGAAGGAATTAGAAAAAGAACGGAAATCTAACCCCAAAGCAAGTAGAAAGAAGGAATTTAAAAAGTTTAGAGCAGTGGTAAATGTACTTGAAAATAAGAAAACACTAGAAAACATAACCAAAACCAAAAGCTGGTTCTTTGAGAAGATTAATAAAATTGAGAAACCCTTAGCTAGACTAACAAAGAAAAAAGGAGAGAAGATGCTAACACATAAAATAAAAAACAGTCCATAAAGCATAAGGTACTTCTCTCACCAAAGTCTATTGCCATATGTTGGAGCAAGATGGCTGCTGACATCTGCCAGGGCTCAAGCTTCCTGGGTCCTCTCTTCCCAGGGCTCATTTCTCTCTGGGCTCAACTCTTCTGTTTTCTCCACAAGGCCAGCTACATATCAGGCTACTGGCTCTGTTCTCTCACTGGGGATGGACTCTCTCCGGCCTCATCTGCCCTACTCTTCTGTGTACTTATTTCCTGGACTCCAGCTCAAAACTAATTCCAACTCACTCCTCTGCTCTGCCATGTAGTTTTATCTGTGGGTCTTGTCCACCAATGGGGCAGAGACTCAACATCCTACTGACATGGCACAAATACCTAATCATAATTTAATCATGTCCTGGTACAGACCAGTTTAAAAAAAATCCAATATCTATTTTCAGAATTCACAAAAAATATCAAAATGCTGCAAAAGGGGAAATCACCACTGGTCCAACAGAAATAAAGAGTATAATAAGAGGATATTTTTTAAAAATTGTATGGCAATAAGTAAGAAATTTTGAGGAAATGGACAAATTCCTAAAAACACACAAGCAGTCTACATTGTCAAAAGAAGAAATTGATGAACTCAGCAGACCTACCACAAGTAACAAGATTGAATTTTTTATCAAAAACCTCCCAACTAAGAAGAGCCCAGGACTAGACAACTTCACACGTGAATTCTAACAAACATATCAGAACAAACGCAAATCCTTTTTAAACTCTCCCAAAAAATCTAAGTGGAGGGAACATTGCCCAACTTATTCTATGATACAAATGTCACCCTATTCCCAAAGACAAACAAATACACAAGAAAGGAAAACTATAGACCAATTTATATAATGAACTTAAGAGCTAAAATCCTCAACAAAATACTTGCTAATCTTATTCAGTAATACATCAACTGAATTATACAACATGACCAAGTAGATTTCATCTGTGGTGAGCAAGGATGTTTGAACACAAGAAAATCTATCTATGTAATACACCACATAAACAGATCACAAGAAAAAATCACCTGACCATCTCTATAATGCAGAAAAAGATTTTGACAAAATACAGCACACTTTCTTGATAAAAACACTTCAAAAGATAAGAATAGAAGGAAACTTCCTCAACATGGCAAAGGTATATATGAAAAACCCACAGCTAATATCGTATTCAGAGGTGAAATCCTAAAAGCTGGAACATGACAAGGATGGCCACTGTCACCACTCTTATTTAACATTGTGTTGGAAGTACTTGCTCAAGCCTTTAGGCAAAAAAAGAAAAAGATATAAAAGGCATCTAAATTAGAAAGGAAAAAGTAAAAATTTCACTATTTGCAAATGACATGATCCTGTACCTTGAAAGCCCTGAGAAATCTATAACAAAGCTTCTAGAGATTATAAATGAGTTCAGTAAAGTGGCAGGTTATACCAATGTGCAAAAATCAGTAGCATTTCTGTACACCAATAATGAGCAATATGAGGAAGAAATAAAGAAAAAAATCCCATTTACAATAGCAACTACAAGAATCAAATAACTAGAATAAATTTAACTTAAGCTATAAATAACTTATATGCAGAAAACTATACAACACTGTGAAAGGAAATCAAAGACCTAAATAAATGGAAGCATATTCCCTGTTCGAAGATAAGAAGACCAAACATCCTTAAGATGTCTATGCTACCCAAAATGATTTACAGTTTTATTGCAATCCCAATAAAAATTACGACAGCATTTTTTACTGAACAGGAAAGGCTAATGATGAAACTTATTTGGAAGGGCAAGGGGAGCCAAACGGCCAAAGACATATTGAAAAAGAAAAATGAAATTGGAGGAATCACAGTACTTGACTTTAACACATACTATAAAGCTATAGTGGTCAATACTGCATGATATTGGCACAAGGATAGACATACTGACTAATAGAACTGACTTGCGAATTCTGATATAGATCCTCACATATACAGTCAACTGATATACGACAAGGCCACCAAGGTCATTTAACTGGGATAGATTGGCCTCTTCAACAATTGGTGCTTGGAGAACTGGAAATCCTTATCCAAAAGAATGAGAGAAGAACACCATCTCACACTTTATACAAAAATTACTTCAAGTTGCATCAAAGATATAAATATAAGAGCCAAGAACATAAAAATCTTGGAAGATAATGCAGGGAAACATCTACAGAATCTTGTATTAGGAAATGGTTTCATGATGTTTATACCCAAAGCATAAGCAACCAAAAGAAAAAATAGATAAATGGGACCTCCTCAAATTTAAAAACTTTTACAAGTCAAAAGATTTAGTCATGAAAGTGAAAGGCAGCCTACTCAATGAGAGTATTTGGTAACCATCTATCTGATAGGGGTGTAATATCCAGCATTTATAAGATATCATACACCTCAAAAATAAAAAGCCAAAAAGCCCATTTAAAAATGAGCAACTTATTTGAATAGACTCTTCTGCAAAGAAGAGATACAAAGGGGTAAAAAGCACATGAAAAGATGGTCAACATCACTAGCTGTTAGGGAAATGCAATTCAAAGCTACAATACGATATCATCTTACACTCATTAAACTGGCAACTATTGGAAAAACACTGGACTACAAATGTTCGAGAGGACATGGAGCAATGGGAACACATATCCACTGTTGGTGGGAATGTAAAATGGTGCAGCCATTTTGGAGGACAGATGTGCAGTTCCTCAGGAAGCTAACTATAAAGCAGCCATATGATACAGCAATCCCAATGCTGGCTATATACCCAGAAGAATTGAAAACAGGGCCACGAACAGATATATGCACACCAATGTTCATAGAGGAATTATTCACTATTGCCAAAATTTGGAAATATCCCAAATGTCCATCAACAGATGAATGGATAAGCAAATTGTGGTATATACATACAATGAAATATTACTCAGCTGTAAGAAGGAATGCAATATTCACACATGGGATAACGTACATGAATCTTAAAGACCTTATGTTGAGTGAAGCAAGCCAGCCACTGAAGGACATATATTACGTGAACTGAATGATATGAATTAATCAAATTGAGCAGATTCACAGAGCTAGAGTCTGGAAGATATACATACAGGAGTCAGAAAGGGAAAAGAGGGTTGTGAGTCAATGATCATATGGGCAAAATCTACGATAAGGTGGAAAGGTGTAGTTGTGCCATGTATGCCATGATAGTGGTGCAGTGATGCTATTGGGTTTGGCAGTGCTGGTCTGTGAGTGTTTAGGGTGAACAGTGTTGGTTGGACTGTTCATGGAACTGGGGGGAGTGTTGGTTGAGGGAGCAGGTGAACTCTGGGTATTTGTTGTTATATGGTTGAAATGACAACTTTGGGAAAGTTCTTTTGACAAATATGGCATGAGAGAGTTGCTGGTTTAAGGTAGTGGATATGAGGGGCATGTGGGAGAGGACACACATAAGGCAGTCTTCTAGGTAGTGTGTGAGTGTTCATCTTGTCATAGTGTGTTGAATCAGTGAGTGGAGAACCACACAATGAGCAGGAAGGTACTGGTCTCCCAGCCTGGGGAGTCTTGTTATGTTCTCAAATTGAGGGCAGGCATCTCTTAAAAGCATAGGCCATGCATAACAGGGGAGGACAGGCTACTATATCAAGCCCTCAATGTTGTTTCAAGTAACTATTAATTTTATTCTTCAAAGAGTGAAGCTTGGTGGTTGCCATGGTTTCCAAGGGGAGGGGGAAGAGGAATAGAATAGATGGAACATGGGACATTTTGGGGGCAATGTAATTGTTCTAAATGATCTTTCAATGATAGATACAGGCCATGTTAATTTTCACCAAAATTTATAAAAGTGTGTGGTCAAAATGTAAACCATAATGTAAATCATTGACCATGGCTAGTAGCAATGCTTCAATATTTGTACTTCAATTGTAACAAATGTACCATCAACATATAAAATGTTTTTAATAGGGGAAATGGAAAAAGGAGTGGATGTTGGGTGTATGGGACTCCTCTATGTTCTGTCCATGACTTCTCTGTAAAAGCTTCTTTGAAGACAAAATGAAAAAAAAAAAAAGACACTGGAGGAATAAATGGAAGAAAATGTCACTTTACATACAAAACAACAGATCTTACAATGAAGAAAGATATTATGTCAATTTTTTAAATTTTATATTCTTTATTATTTCGAATATTTTAAAAACTGTGTTATTTGTTGTTTTTAAAATTATTATTATTATTTCATTTTCTTATTAATTGTACTTGATTATTTTGTTGGTTTCATTTTTGAAGAAGTTTTAGATCAGAGAAGGGTTACAACTGTGGCAAGGAGGGATCATTGTTACCAGGAATCAGTGATAGGGGATTCATGGGAAGAAGTTCACCTGGGGCATACCTATAAGGCATATGAAGGTGTTCAAGTGTTCATGGGGCATTATCACAGTGGTGGAGATTCACACAATAACCAAAAGAATATCAAATTTCCATTTGGGGAGCTCTGCCACAGTCTCTAATGGGAGAGCAAGAATCACCTGAGTATAGGGGTAGTGACTAGTTAAGGAGGATGGACCATTGACAGGCCCTTGATATTGATAACTGTACTTATGAACCTATACTTTTGAAATTGAAATATGCCTAGTATTATAGAGTGCATAAGAATTACCTCCTGAGAGCCTACTTGTTGCTCAAATTTGGCCTCTCTCTAAGCAAAACTCAGCGTATAAATGCATTACCTCCCCACCAGCGTGGGACATGAGATGAGCCTCCTGGCTCTGAGGGATTACTACCAAGCATCACATAGACATGCAACTGGAGTAAGACTTTGACCAAAAGGAGGAAAATGTAAAGACATATTAGTTTATATGGTTAAGAGAATTCAAAATGAGTCAGAAGGTCCTTCCAGAGGTTACTCTTATGCATGCCTCAGCAGGATCTCACTGACTGCCACAGTAAATATTGCCTCAAATAGAGGGGCTCTTGAGGGCTCTGGATACATCCAGACACTATAGGCAAGGCAGACAGCTCAGGAGATTGGCACCCATGCAGTGAGCCTTATGTTGGAATTTATGTTCCCCAGTGTGACAAAGTTGGACTCAGGTGTGGTTTCCCTACACATGGCCCTTCTGCTCCTTCTGTTTGAACATATAGTTAGTACTAGAGTGGATAGGTGTATGCCCAAAAGACTTAAATCTTTGGGCTGTCCATGTTCCAAATGGGCCCTGAATCTCAAAAGAGTTGCAACACCTAATCTCTAGGTCATTGGACTCACCCAGGACAACTAACAAGGAAATGATGATGGACAATGACCATCCCTAGGAACAGAGAAAGTCTGTAACTGCAAACAAGATAATCCCATCCATCTTTCTGAATTAGAGTCAGAGTGGGCATCACCATTCCAGAATCCATAGGATTGAGGAAGGAACAACGGACTAGATTATGTTTACTGTTATCCTACTGTAGACTTATTGTGATTTTTGCAATGGAAGAACTTTCATTATTGATGTGAAGGCAGTGGCCACTGGAGGTTCTGAGGGGAGGGAGAGAGACAATTAGGTGTAATATGGGGGCATTGTCAGGACTTAGGAATTGTCCTGAATTACATTGCAATGACAGATATAAGCCTTTATATATCTTGTCATAATTTACAAAATTGTGCAGAATAGAGTGTATACTACAGTGTAAACTATAATCCACATTTCTTGGCAATGCTCCAAAATGTGTTTATCATTTGTAAGAAATGTACTACACTAAAGAAGAATGTTGTTAATGTAGGAAAGCGTGAGAGTGTAGGGAGCAGAGCATATCGGAATCCGCTGTATTTTTTAATGTAACATTTATGTAATCTAAGTGTCTTTAAAAAATAAAGTATATTAAAAAAACAAAGCAAAAACAACAACAAAAAAATGAAGAATAAAATTCATGATAATTTTTTAAAAAAATTAGCTTCTCTATTTTTGGTAATAAAATTGATCTTTCATTGAAACTATAGATTAATTTGGGATTGCTTTTAATTAATAGATAGAAGTTTCCATTTGGACTGTCTACCAGTATCACAATTTTTTATTTCTTCATTTTAATACAGATTCCATGGTCAAAATTGCCTATCTATTATATTATAATCTCTGGGTGTGGGGACCAGCATCCAAGTATTTTTCAAAAATTTTCTAAGCATTTGTTATTGACATAGCCAAGTACTAGTCTATTGGTTAGTATGTCACATCCCCAGGACAAGAAAAGACTATGCAAAATGCAAAAGATATCACTGTAGACTCTACCAGACATCTAATGTTCTCATAATCTATCACACAGAATATTTTGTCTACTGCCCATTCTCTCCAGTTAATACACGTTATCCATAAGTTTGCAATATTCATATTTCATCTCCTCCATGAAATCCTCAAAGAGCTTTCATACCTATCTTTCATAACACTAAGATGTATATCACTTGACAATGTATTTAAGAGCATAGGAATTTTTATTAAACACATAAATTCTGGCCTATGTTATACTTTCATAGGATTTCATTATGCACATGTTCATGGAAGCTTCGAGAGAATTAAACAGGTAATATTACAAGGAAGAAGAAACTGGATTTGAGAGCTTTAAGTTATTAAATTAATGATACATTACTAATATGTTTCAGGCTAGAACTACATCTGTGGGATTGGATTACTCTTCCAATCCTGTGACATATGATTTTCCACTGAGAGTTCTTTTTACCAGAGGCCAAAGTGCATTCATATAATCATTTTTATTATGTAATTCTACAATTTCAGAAACATTTATTTGTTTACTATAGAAAAAATATCATCTCGCTGTTCTTCTGTCCCAGAAGGTTGCATGTTTTCTCCTTGGGGCATGCCCTGTGAACTCAAAAATATCTTGATAAACTGGTATCAGAATTCAGCTGCATAATATACATAGCATTCCTTAATTGTTAAACAGTTCATTTTCACAGGTAAAAGGAATATTTTGTCACTATCACAATATTTTTTAACTATAAGCCTGAATCTTAAACTAAAGTATATACTTTAATATTTAAATTGGAAATCATGTGTTCCACTTAAGGTTGCATTAAAAATTCAACTGCATGCCTTCCAGGCAATATAGATGGGCTCTGTGAATGTTTAGTTCAATAGAGTTGATATTAGAAATTTTCTTTAATATTCTTAATTGAATGTAATAATCAGAATAAGGACTATAGAAATAAGGGACTAAATTTTAAAATTACCTAAAATTTTCTACAGGGAGATTATTAAATTCCCATTGTTCATTGGGTATATGCCAATTTGAGATAATATTTTTTTTCTGCAAAAGGAACATAAATGCATTTTAAACTTATTTTATTTGTTCGATAATTTATCTAGAGTCCACTTTAGGTTTTTGGTGGGGTTTTTTTGCTTTAATTCCATGGCGTATTTAAGGTTAATTGCTTTAAAAAAGGATTGCAGTATGTGAGCATATTTTTTTATTGTTACAATAGTAAAAATTTCCAAAATTTTGCAATGTTACAAGAGGATTGCAATATGACAGAGTGAAAATAGCTTAGAGTGTGGAGTCAGAGAAATCTTGCCTTGAATCCTTGTTCTGCTAGTGACTATCAGTGTGGCTTTGGTCAAGTTAATGTCCAAAGTGCTTTAGTTTTCTCATCTGCACTAAGTTCTTTAGTGCGCATGTTACTATGTACATTATAAAAGTTGTACAAAAAATGCTAAACCCTAGTAGTCCCTCAATAATATGTGATAGCTGCTATCATAGCTTTTCTTCTTCATACCTTGGTGTTTGTATAACTGTGCTAATGGGCATCTGCTATTTTATTTTCTGACTATATGAGTTAAGGAAATGATTTTATTTGAGCTTTTCAGATTAATCATTTATTAAAAGAATTCAGGTGGAGTGGGTGTAGCTCCGTGGAGAAACACCTGCCTCACATATACTAGATCCGTGGTTCAATTCCCAGTACCTCCTAAGAGAAGGGATCCAGAGAATGATCCATGGGTTGACAGGCACCCAGTCTTAAGACAGGGGACTTATAGAATGAGATTTTGGGAGCCGGTGTAGCTCAGTGGTTGAGGCCTGCTTCCCATGTACAAGGTTCAGGATTCAATTCCCTGTACTTCCCCAACCCCACCCCCAAATTTCAGGGTCTCTTTTTTCTTTCTTTCTGTCTTCTTTCTCTTCTTAAAGTGAATTCAGCTACACATAACCACAACCATTTAAATAGTAATTAAATATTAGTTAGCAGAACTACCTGTTTGAAGCAAATGGCTAAGCTATATACAATTTTTTTCTATAATATATCCAGATCCTTAAAATGTTTTAGAGAATTTCTTTAGTGGGAACATAGTAGAAGATACAGCTTCATTTGAAAGCAAACGTCTCCCTTTCAAAACAAGATCAGAGACACCAAGAAATGTCAGAATATTGCATTATTGAAAACATCAGGACAATTTATGCAAAATATAGTGTTTTGTTGAGATGTTCAGAAATAGAATGTGATGATAGAGATGAATTTTTTGGTTCCTCCTAAATACAACATTTTGCTTCATTGGGTTTAACCATGATATACTGATAATTCAGTATAAATAGTATCATAAATCATAAATATAGCTTAAGGAAATATTTAGCTTCTGATTTTAAGTCAATTCATTTTTAATACATATTTTTATTTATTTCACTGTGCTTCTTGCTATTTTCCTAATTACTATTTTATCCTTGGCCCTCTGCAGCAAATATTTTTAAATATATTCCATGCATACTTGTAAAAGTTAGATAAGGGAGAGGTAAATAAAAAGAGAGAGAGAGGGAGAGAGAAAGAGGAGTGGGAGAGAATAGGTGCAGGAAGAAAGAAACAAAAGAAGGCAATTTTGGTAACATATATTTTTTGTATCACAAAAATATACTAAGACATAATGATATTATTAATTGATAACTTTTGAGATAGTGTGACTACTTTAGAAATTACTATAAATTTTGTTGTGTGTGTGTATGCGTTTAAGAAACAGGTGAAGTCTGAATTTACTAAAAAATGGGAATTTAGTTTAATACTATATTTTCACTGTAGAATGATCTAAGGATTAACTGAACTTTTTTTGTTCTGTAACCTTATATTCACAAATCTATTTATTCTATGTATTTTAAATATCAGTTATGTCTTTTGGTGAAAATAAAGCTATGTGACTTTCTTCTCATTACACTGATTTTAAGCAGATTTGCGCAGCCTCTTTTTGATATATGAACATCTCAGTATGACAATATCTTAGAGTATATCATGTCGTAAATATAAATAATTCATATGTTACTGAATGCAGCATGGCCTAATGCATGGCAACTTCTTCATTCCTATAAACCTTAGAAAATACAGTGGCCAATTAGTTAAATATGGGTCAAACATTTTGGTTCATGACATGGTGAACCCAAAACAAATGTTATAACAATGAAATCTCACTCTTATATATGGTGGCTGCTGGATTTAATTGTGTTCAATCACTAGGACCTTCAGATAATATAGAAATGCCACTTTAGTATTGCTTTTTGTTTTTTTTTGTCATTCATTATTGGTTCTTCACACTCCACTGAATGAGAAGCAATCTGATGGCATAGGGAAAAATAGTGGAAATCAAATACTATTTTGTGATTTAATATCGTGATTTAATCCTTTTAGCAGTAGCTTTTAGAAAGAGTTTTATTAGTGATTAGCAGATGATATTAAATTCACAGTCACTTTAGTGACTATAATATATTAACAAAATGGTCTTGATTTCTTATTCACAGAAATATGTTTTGAAATTCCAATGAAAGACTTTGCTGGAATAGTGAGAATATAAATAGAGAAACACTGTCTATTGTCATTAAGTTAAAAATTAAACAACAATAATAATATTACAAGAAACTGCAAAGTCCATAAATTGCAATTTGTTGATATGTATTTGAAGAAAGGAAACTGGAGTACAGGTATTGTACCATATTTGATGACCCACAAGGTGCACCTACGTCCAAAATATCTTCTGCTGCTCTTTCGTCACTGCTCCTGAAGGACTACTGGAAAGGGACCATTGTCAAGCATGAGCACAAAACAGTGTATTTTGACAAGAAAGCCCTGTCAGACAAGTTAAAATGTAAGTTGAACAGATCCTTTTTTAAGTAATCTGTAAATATTTTAAAATAAATAATTTTCCCATTTTGTCTCATTTAAAGTTAGCAAATTCTTGTCATTTGAATGTGACTAACCCCTTTTTAAATTATGATAATTAAGGAAAGATAGTTCATGTGTATTATACTATACATAGATTTAGCACTCAGGTGTGTACATTCTTCTATAACAACATTTTTGGATGTTAAAATCAAAATATTCATTTTTCTTTGTGAATTTTAATATGATGCAACAAAAATAAGTGGTAGAACATTTAACATAATTTAACTGGAAAAGAAACCAC
This sequence comes from Cabassous unicinctus, assembly GCA_029593785.1. Classification (NCBI taxonomy): domain Eukaryota; kingdom Metazoa; phylum Chordata; class Mammalia; order Cingulata; family Chlamyphoridae; genus Cabassous; species Cabassous unicinctus. The sequence goes on along the minus strand of JAQZBX010030532.1, from coordinate 5,316 downwards.
ACAGATTGACATTTTTTTAAGTTATTCTTTTATGCAAAAAGTGTATGAAACAATTTCTTCTTTTTGTATATACAGAGAAGTGTGTTCTTTGTGTCCAAGTTCTTTGTTATTAACTACCTCAACACTGCCCAGGATATCATTTTCCTTTCCAAAAACAAACATGAAGTTATAATTAGGTGGACTCTCTTTAAAAGGGATATTGCCCTTTTGACCTATAAATATAAATTCAAATGCCATCAAATATGGAATCTTACAGCATTCAGTTGAAGAATGGTACTGAAGTCACCATGTTTATATTGATGGGCTTCATGAATGATTTTGAGCTGAAAGTCTCCCTGTTTTTCTTATTTCTAGCAATCTATCTTTTTACACTGATAGGAAATTTGGGTCTGGTTTTATTGGTCATTAGGGATTCCAGCTCCACAACTGCATGTACTATTTTCTGAGTGTGTTGTCATTCTTGGATGCCTGCTATTCTTCAATTGTTACCCCCAAAATTTTGGTCAGTTTCCTGGCACTGGATAAAGCCATTTCATTTCTAGGAGGTGCAATACAGATGCTTCTTTTTGTTACTTTTGGGACTACAGAGAGTTTTTTCTTGGCTGCAATGGCTTATGGTCATTATGTAGCAATCTACCAGCCACTTCTGTATTCAGTTAACATGTCACCCTGAGTATATGTGCCTCTCATCGTTGCTTCCTATATTCATGGCATTTTGCATGCCACTCTCCACACTGTAGCTACTTTTAGCCTATCATTCTGTGCATCCAATGAAATTAAACATGTATTTTGTGACATCCCTCCACTTCTTTCTATTTCTTGTTCTGGCACTCGCACCAACAGGCTTCTACTCTCCTACTTTGTGGGCTCTATTGAGATAATTGCTATACTGATAGTCCTCATCTCCTATGCTTTCATTCTGTTGGCCATTCTGAGGATGCGTTCTGCTGAAGGGAGGCGAAAAGTCTTTTCCACATGTGGCTCTCACCTAAATGGAGTGCCAGTTTATCATGAGACACTCCTCTTCATGTATGTGAGGCCAAGTTCCTGCAACTCTTTGGACCATGATATGATCGTGTCTAAATTTTACATTATTGTAATTCCCATTCTGAATGTCATCATCTACAGTTTGAGTAACAAAGATGTTAAAAGGCCAATGAAAAAATTGTTTGAGAGAAATTTATCATAAGTAAAATGCATTTTTAGCATTGTGTAAACTTAAAAAGCATGCTGGGGTTTAGCCCGTATCTATCTGATCCTAGAAACTAGAGAAGAAAATGGCTTGTTTTTAGTTAATATTGTTTACATATTCTAGAATACTTACAAAGAAAACATCACTCCAATGTAGCATATTATATATGTACATAAATTGAGTCAGCATTATGCTTATGACTATGTCAGAACTGATCCATATTAAATATTCATTAATAAATATTGATATTGTTATTCTTTGTGCAATTTGATTTTCAATAATTATAATTAGAGGGCATGTCCTCAAGATTGGGTGGCTAATTACCTCTCATTGCTTACACTAAGCTCAGTTCTCATTATGACATTAATTCATCTTTTGGAATCCCTTGAAGGGCCTCCAGAAAGCTATTTACTTGCGTCCTGTGCACTCACACACTCAGATCCAGTCTCTGGAGAGGACTTTTTCAATGTTCACATCATCACCATAAATGTTTATTCCATTATTACCTTACAGTTGTCCATCCCATCACAGGAATTGATTAGACACATACTGAAGTTACCAAAATATATTGTAATTATAAGGTAATATTTATTGAGGGTATAAATAATGATGTGAAAAAATGAATAAAGGTAAAGCTCTAAAAAAATTTAAAACTAGGCTCTGTGTACAGATGTTAGAGGATCTTAAAAGCTAGAATGTTATCAGGGGTTCCTATGATGTCAGGTCTTTTTTTACATACTATTGCTACCTGTATTGTCTAGTTAGGATAAACAACCTTCCATTTATCATCATTCTTAAATTTACATTATGAGAAAAAATGATCCTAAATCACCTCAACTCTCACCTACTTCTGCTTTAAATATTTTGTTTAGTTTATTTTTATTCCAAGATTCATTTGTTTGAAGAAATCTTAAGAGTGGAGCAGAAGTTTATTCTTAATTCAATGAAATTAATTGTTTTACCAGCAAAGATGTTTGTCCTATGACTATAACAATTCATTCTCATCAGAACAAAGTAATCAATGGGTAAATTCTTAAATGTGTGTTTGCGATTCAATCAAAAATTTTTGTACCTCAGTTTCTAATCCATTATACATTTTGCTATTGATAGCAAAATGTGGTTAAATATATACTCAAATTTTTCTTAAAACAACAGAAACAAATTTTCAGAGACACAAAGCTGATTATAATGTAGAGAAGATGTTGTAACATAAAGAAATTCAGCTTCTTGAAGTCACAGCATTACAAAATTTACTTTATTGACTATGATCTTGCAAGATAGATTTTTCTGGAATAAAGGGAAAAAAATACTTCAAAAATTTTCTATATATCCATTTCTTATAATAATTAAATATTTTGCACTGTAATATTTAAATAAGGCTTATAGTATTCAAATAAGGGTTTCAAATAGATAGGTGCATTTTCTATCAAGATGGTCCCCCACTGTAATGGTTTAATTTCAAATTAACAAAATATAATCTTTACATGGGAAAGGAAAAGTTGAGCACCAGGAACAAGGATGAATTCACTTATGACTTTAAAAATGGCCAATTGTTCATACAACATATAAGCAAAAAATTGATGTCAAGGTAATTCCACAGTTTGTTTCCCTAAAAGTAGTATTTAAATGGTGAGACTAGTAGTTAATAAGGGTTAATAAGGGTTAAGGTTAATAAGGGTTTATTTAACACTCAAGTTAATAAATTTTTCCTGTTCATATCTCAACTCAATTAACTTTCCAACAACCATGAATTCATAAATGATCCCATATGGATCATTTGACAATGTCATTTAATATTTGTTATTGTGAATATTTGAATAAAATCTAGCTGTAACACTGCATTGATCATGGTATCTGCATAAAGTCATGTACTGTATTTCAAGTACACATAATTGTATCCCCAGAGCATAACATCATACCTGGAACAAGTTATTCTGAAAATATATTTTGAATCAATGGTGAGTCACAGAATGAGAAATACTTAGTAGCAATTGTTAGCACATATATGCAGCTTTGTATTTCCTGGACATTATTTAAATACATTACATATACTAAGTCACTTAGCCTCATAACAAATCTAAGAAGTTTTTGCAGTATTACCTATAATCACATTTGATGAAACAGATGCACATCAGCTCTAAGGATGCTGCTAATTTTCACAGATCTCTTAAGAGTGATACCAGGTTTCAAAACTAAACTTGACCTGTTTTTAAAAACATTAGTATATAGAATCAAACAACAGGCTGGTCTATTATCCTTTGCTGAAAACATTAATAGGACTCCAGAAAATGTCATATTAAGTAGTAAAGGGTGTAATACTGTCTATGGTGGGAATATCTGTGGAAAAGGAATCTACATAAGAAGCACAATATTGGAAAATAAGTTTCTACTGTTTTTGAAAAATCATTAAAAAGCTTATACATGTAGAATTTGCAAGTTTTTGAGCCTAAATTATCAATATAGAATATATTAAAAGGAGTAATAATAATATTATTATCTTTCCAACAACCATGAATTCACAATGTCCCTGTACCTATGTAATAATAATAATTATTATTAGAAGAAGTAGTAGATGAAAGAGGAGGGAGAGGAAAATAAGATTGTAAAATTAAATGGTTGTGATGTTTCTACACAGATTCTGACGTTCCATTACATTTTCAAGGAACAATATTAGACACCTTGATAGATACTGTACTGGAAAGTGTGGAATTATCCAGATAGTAGGTTATGAACCCACAGCAGTAAATGAGATTTAAAAAGAAATATGGAACTCCCACTACTAATTAGGATGTAGAAATCTGCAAAGAACATTTTATAGAGCCTGACAATTTTTAAAAGCCTATAATCTTAATTACTGTACCTCTTCACAAACCCACCAGAAAGATCAGGCTGGAAGCAGCTAAGAAATAAAATATCAAAGACAGATAAGCCCAACAAAGGAGAAATGGGATAAATGAACTATAACATCTTTGGTGGAGGTGAAGTAAAGATGTAGCCAATATACAAGCAGATAGGGAGAATATATAAAATGTTGACAAATTGTTAAAACCAAGTGTGGGCTACAGAGCCAATTGGGAAAACAATGAGCTCTAGAACCAAGGGGATTGCATTCAGTCTCAATATCTCTCTGCAGGTTTCTACCAAGTGTTCATGAGAAAGACTGGGACAAGCAAGGGAGAACTTCAGATAAGGTCCACTGGATACCACACAAAATATCAAATTATTCCTCTTCCTTTCTTACTAAATAAGGAACTGCTATTACTTTACCAATTATAGCTTTATTCTTACTTTAGTCTATCTAATGATAGAAAAAAATATTGAGATTCTCAGTTACGGAATAGTATCTGCCTTCTGATACTATCCAATTGAAGAGTAAAACTTGGCTTCCTTATACTCTTTTCCTAATTGCCCAATTGGAGCCTACATGCTATAACAGGTTCTTTCTAAAATTTGCTTATTTAAAAACTGCACATTTTCCCATGACATGTATTTTTCCTCACTGCAGTGAGAAACAAATCCACATTGTTAAAGCACAGAGGTTTCTGGTGGTCTATGAATTAAGAGCATTGAAAATTACTGGGTGAAAATATCTAATGGGATGGATAGATAACATCCACAGATAAATGAGGGATTGCATTACAGGGATGGAATCTATAAGATAGAATCCAGTAAAACATTGGAAAAATGTCATTTATGAAGCACAACACACACAATAAAAGAAACAAAAAGTAATATTACATCCGCAGTATCATCAATACAGAAGAGGAAAGTATCAGCGAACATGACGGTAAGCCAATAGGAATTAACCAAACAGAGAAAAAAAAAATTAAAGAAAAAAGTGAGTGGAAAAAGTATCTGAGAGTTGTGGTACAATATTCACCAGTTTATTACACATAAAGTTAGAGAACTACAACCAGAATAGAGGGAATGCATAGGGGAAAAAAATTAAGATGAAAATGACCTAAACGTTTTAGAAAAACAGGAAAGACCTTAAACCTAGTGTCAATGAATTTTAAAGGACTCCAGGAAGGTTAAATTAAAATAACAAATCAAATTTACAAATAAAACACCCTACACACATTGATCTCACCAATGAACAAAAAAAAAAAAGATAAGCAGAAAAT
>JAQZBX010030531.1:0-26762 GCA_029593785.1 Cabassous unicinctus | reverse complement strand
AGGCAGGGTTACTATCAGCTCTTCTGCAAGATAAGGAGCTAAGCCAGCAGGCAGTTGTCTGTGGCAACACGCAGGGAAGATTCTAGGCGGTCACGGTGCTGTTTCCCTTCTGCTGCAGTGGAGAACAGTGGTGTGTGCCACAAATGGTCTCCCCGGAAGTCATAGAAATCTGATATTTCTCAAGAAATTTCCTTCCACGCGTGGGCTTGTGTTTCGTGCGAGAGTGAAACAAATACCATTATTCCAAAGAGGAGGGACTTAAAACCGATGTAGCCTGGAAAGTGGTAGACAGTGGAGAAAAGGGGAATGAAACTCGCCCACTTAATCTTTTTTGAAAATATTTTTTATTGAAGTATATCATCATTCATACATGAACAAACATAAACAATAAGTGTATAGTAAAAGTTGTGAACTTACAAAATAAACATGCATAACATCATACAGGGCCCCCATACATCACCCCTCCACCAACACCTTGCCTTGTTGTGATAGATTTGTTACAAACTATGCAAGAGCATCGTCAAAATATTATAGTCCATATCTTACATGTTGGTGTATTTTTCCCCCAACCCACGCTATTTTTTTAAACAAATAAATTTTATTGATACATATTAATAAAGCATACAATTTATCCAAAGTGTACAATCAGTGGCATTCGGTATAATCACATAGTTGTGCATTCATCACTTCAATCATTATTAAAGCATTTTCATTATTTCAATAATAATAATAATAAACAAAAACCAGACAAATAAACGAGGAAATTCCTCACCTCTCAATCTCTGTTTCCCCTGCTGTACATAGCTGCTATTTCTGGTTATTCTTGCACAACTACTTATTTGTTTAATTGGAAATTCCCTGTTTTCCAAGAAGGCAGGAACCTATGTTGCATGTAATAAATTCACTGAGACCCAGACACTAGGCAGTAGAAAGAAGACTTATGCATCCCACCTGCAGGAGAACAAGAGTTGGGTGGTGCCTCCTGTACCATAACTGATGCAGCCGATTGAGGGGTGTCATCTTCCTAAATTAGGAATCCTTTAACTCAAACTCTGTTTCAGCATCTATGGTGGAAAGATCCAGGGCTCTGAGGCTGGCCAAGCTTGGGTTGGAATCACTTTCAAGCTGTACCTACCTCCTGAGCCTCAGTTTCTTCATCTGTGAAATGGGTAAAAACGTCTCTGCCATGGGGTTGTTATGAAATCTAAGTGGTATGACCAGCATGAAGCACTTGGCATGAGGTCTGTGAAATCGTAGGGCCCCATGAAACATTCTGAGTCCTTATCCCACTCCTGTGGATTCGCATGAGGACAAAGAAGTCGGAGAAATGAAGGGCTCCTCCACTAGGTAAAGGAAATTAAAAATGCGTGAAGTCATCTCTTCCAAAGAAAGGTTATGCGTATTAAGAGCATCTTCTTTGACAACCCCCCCCCCCCAAGCAGATTAGGGTTCCTCCTAGGTCCGCCTACAGCATCTTCATAGCATCCCAGGCCATAGCACATAGGCCACACTGTTGAACAATTATAATCGCCTGCTTACTTGTCTCTATCACCCACTGTATTAACAAGTCTAGAACATGACCAGGGACAGCGCCTGTCTTCTTCATAAATGTTTATCCAGTCCTAATCGGACAATGTGTAGCATCCAATACGTTTTGTTGGATTAATCCATTGGATTAATCTAGTTATTATCAATAACAAGATTGGAGAATGGAAAGAGAGACTAAAAGTTGTGTGGAGGATTGTGAAATTCCTTGACTTCAATAGGGCAAACTCAAAAAGTATTCTAAAACTTAGATAAAATAGGTTAGAAAATAGTTTTTAATTACAAAGTATTGAGTTATAGAATTTAAACCAGGATGTATGCTTTCCAAAAACATTGAGAAGTTGAAAGGAAACCATAGACCATATAGAAAATGATTCCTGAAAGGTAAAAAGAAAGTTAACGAAACCAGATGATAAAAAAGATATTACATATACTTATATTAACAAAGTCATGTAAATGGGTTACAATTCTCTATTCAAAGATTCATGGATGGGGTCAAATAAAATAAGTTAACTACTTAATGTTTACCAAATACACTGAAACAAGCATCAAAATATAACAAGAATAGGCAAAAGAATATCATGTAAATTCACACAACCATAAAGCATGAAACAATTTTACCAAATTACATTGAATGCCAAGCAAAATGCATTAATACAAGAAGCCATTTTATATTGATAAAGGGTAGAATTTACTATGAACATATAATTGCCATGAACATTTATATGTCAAATAATTTTGCATCAACTCATGAAGAGCAAAAGTTGTTAGAAACACAAAGAGAAAAGGCAGAAATGTGATAGTATTTAGAAATGATAACACATCTGTCTTTGATAGCTCAAGTAAATGAAAAGGTAACCAGGGATATAAAGGTGCTGATTAGCCTATTTATTAAAATGGATTTAATATACAAGTTTATCATATTGTACAATTTGATATTGTACATATAGAAAATATACTTTCTTTTCCAATACTACTTAATTTATTGTATATTAGGGTATAGGAAAAATTTCAAAGTCCCCACACCAAAAATTTTACAAGCCATATCTCCAAATATAATTTGACAAAATTATAAATAAGAAAATTTTTAAAGAAAAATCCAGCCCTTTAGAAATTAAAAAAGCTCTCCTTAGTAAATAATTGTTAAAGAAGAATATGACTTACAATTGTAGATAATTTTTTTAAATAATGACAATGAGAAAACTTTTATGAGAAACAACAATGAGAAAATTTATATGAAATAAATCAAGACTATTCTCAGAAAAAAAAGTGTCCATAGCCTTAAATGTTCCAATATTAAACAAAAATGATGGAAAATGAATGTACTAAGCTTTTATTTAAAATCTAGAAAAAGAACAAGAGAGTAACTTTAAGAAAATAGGAGAAAAGAATAGATATTTTAAAACATAATAAAGGTATAGAAATAGATTAAATAGCTAGACATCAGAATTGGTAAATAAACCTGAAACTAGTCTTTGAATATAGCAATAATGTAAACAAGGTGCTAGCAAAAGTAATTAAGAAAGAAAGATGATTCTGGGAGGATGGAGACGAAAATGACAGGAGATTCCCAAAACCCCACGTGAAAAGAGCAACAGGAGAGCAAAACCAAAAATCCATAGGAGACCAGATCTTCCCATGATCCCCTAAATACAGGAGGGTGAGGCACCAACCAAGAGTCAAGACCTGCATATATTGACAGAGGAAACAACAGGGTGGAGGTGAGAACAGCAGCACCCCAAAGGAGCCAGCAGGTTTTCACTGAAAAATGCCGTGAGCCAATTCAAGAACAGGACCTGAAGCTGGAAGGGATTTTATTTCATTTCATTTCATTTCATTTCATTTCATTTCATTTTAAAGATGCTTTAGATTACACAAATGTTGCATCGAAAATATAGCAGGATTCCCATATACCCCCTCCTCCCCCTCCTACACTTTTCCCCATTAACAACATCTATCATTTAGTGTGGTACATTTGTTAGATGCAGAAATTCTAAATAACATATTTGCAAACCAAATACAGTATCATATAAAAAGAGCAATAATCTGGTCCAAGTAAGATTTAACTTAGGAAATCTGTTAATTTCATTTATTCCATCACTAGGTCAAGAGAGGAAAAAAACTAAGACCAGTCAATAAATGGGAAAATGTCATTAATAAAATTCAATATCTATCCCTAAGAAAAAAAACTTCATAAAATAAAAGAAAATTATTCATCTTAGCATGATGAATAGTATTTATCTTACTAATGCATACAACCTCAGATAGTATGATAAAATACGGGAAACTTCCCCCATAAAATAGAAGAGTGAGATAAGTACTCTTATCTAGTATTAGTAGATATTACTACTATTATTCACAACTATTCTGGAACTTCGAGCCAATGCAGTAAATTAAGAAAAAGGAAAAAGAGTTCTGGATATTGGAAGAGAAAAATTATTATTATTTGCCAATAATGAAATTATCTTCTTAGAAAACCTAAAAAATAAAAACCATTATCAATTATTCTATTAATCTATTAATCTTCTCCTCCGATATGTTCTTCTAATTAAACAGACAATAAAAAAGAAAACAACTGTTCTTGATAAGCAGTTTAACTGCATTTAAAATCAAAAGATGTATCCCATAAATACCCCTCCCAACACACATACATCAAGTTTATTCTGAGCTCCAGGTCACATTTTAATTAAAGAGAGATTGATTTTTTTTTTACTGATTCCTTTTTAAAAAATAAATATTAATATATTTTTAAAAAGATTTATTTTATTTATTTGCCACAAAGGTGGCAGCAGCCATTGTTTTCAACCCTCCCTGGACTGGGGCAGAAGTAGTGGAGATTAAAGACATTGGGCTCCCTTAGGGCTGCAGGAGAAAATTTGCCTGAAGGGCTGCATTTTCTGGGCAGGCCAGGAAAGCTCAGGTAGGGGAGCCATAAGAGAAGCTTTTGGCACCCTTCCTGATTCCCTCTCAAGGGCTCTTTGGAGCCAGTCTGAGCCCCCTTCATGGGTCCCCAGCCTTGTTCTGACTGGGAAAGACTGACTCTAGAAAGCCCTCTCCAGGATGACCCTCCTGCCAGAATTTGTTCTCCAATCAAAAAGCAGCATGAGAAAGTGTAAAAAACTATAGAGGTGGACAGTCTGGGACAAAGGCCTGCTGGCTTCAAATACATGGGAGAGGGAGGTCCATCTCCTAGGAAATAGAGGGGACAACAAGACTCCTGTAAACAGGGGAACTCCAAAATAACTAACAAACAAAAACTTAGGACAAGACAGAGGCCCAAAGAGACAGGGAAACCCAGGCACACTGCATTCACCTTGGGCAGATCTTCCTGGTAGGAGGAAGTAAATTCACGAAAATTTCCATCTTTTCATGAGCTGGTTACAAAACCAAGGAACAGACATCTCAGGGAGTAAATCCCAGAGTTAACATTTTAAAATATTAAAATGTACAGCATGCAGCAAGAGTCCAAGACAAACAAAGAAATAGGAAATGATGGTCCATCCAAAAAAAGAAGGTAAAAATATAGAAAACAATGAAGAAGATGAGAAAACGGACATATTGAAAATAGTATTTTTTTAAAATGATGTTAAAAATGCTCAAGGAGATGAAGGAAAGTACAGAAAAAGAGCTACATGATATCAGAAAAACAATGAATGATCAATATAAGAGTCTAAGTAAAGCAATAGATATTTTTAAAAAGAACCAAACAGAACTACTGGAGTTGAAAACCACAATAACTGAGGGTTTCAATAGCATGTTGGAGCTGGCAGAAGAAAGAATCAGTGAACTTGAAGACAAGACACTTGAAATGAGTCAGGCTGAGGAGCAAAAAGAAAAAAATATTAACAGCAAAAATAGCCTTATACACCTTTGAGACACCATCAAGCACAACAATATTCACAATATGGAAGTCTCAGAAGGAGAAGAAAGAGAGAAAGGGGCAGAAGGAATAGTCAAGGAAATAATGACAGAGAACTCCCCAAACTTAGCAAAAGACATGAATATGCACATCCAAGAAGCTAAGAGAATGCCAAACAGAATAAACATGAAGAAAGATACACCCCGTCATATATTGATTACACTATTAAATGCAAAGGACAAGGAGAGAGTTCCGAAAGCTGCCATAGAAAAGCAGCGTGTTACGTACAAGGGTGTCCCAATTAGACTGAGCGCCGATTTCTCATCAGAAACCATCAAGGCAATAAGGCAGTGAATTGAAATACTTAAAACGCTGAATGAAAACAATTGCAAGCCAATCATTTTATATCTGGTGAGGCTGTCTTTCAAAAATGAGGGGGAAATTAAGACATTCTCAGATTAACAAACACTGAAGGAGCTCGTCACCACTAGACCTGTTCAGAGAGTTCTTCAGAATGAAAGGAAAGGACATGAGACAGTGGTTCAAAGCAGCATAAAGAAACAAAGGTCTGAGGTAAAGGCAACCATTTTGGTAATTATAAATGCTAGTATTATTGTATTGTATTGTTTGGTATGTAACTCCAGTTTTTACTTCCTACAGGTGCTAAAATGCCAAGGCTTAAAAGTTAATGATAAATCTAGGCTTATAGATATAAAATGTATAAAGATATGTGGTAATAAGTACCAAAAAAAAAAAAAAATGGTGGGAAAACAGAGGGGAATAGGAAAAGTATACATGCATGCTATTGAAGCTAAGTTGGTATCAAACCAAATATATTTGTTATATATTTAAGATGTTAAATTTTAACCAATGATAATCACAAGGAAAATAGATGAAAAATATATCCAGATAGAAATGAGAAGGCATTCAATATGGTACAATACAATAAAGCAAAAAAATATAAAATAGGCTTTAATGGAAGTGAGAGACAAAAAAGGTATAAGACTTAAGGCTAAATAGCAAAATGGCAGAAGAAAGACCTGCACAATCCGTAGTGACTTTAAATATAAATGGATTAAATTCTCCAATCAAAAGGCAAAGGTTGGCAGCATGGATAAAAAAAGGCATAACTCAACTATATGCTGTCTGCAAGAGACTCATCTTAAAGTCAAAGATACAAGTAGGTTGGGTGAAAGAATGGAAAAATACATATACCATGCAAGCAGTAACCAAAGGATAGGTGGGGTGACTATACTAATATCAGATAAAATATACTTTAAGTAAAAAACAGTTACAAGGGACAAAGATGATTATCACATACTGATAAGGGAAACAATGCAACGAGAAGATGTAACAATTATAAATATATATGCGCATAACAGCAGAGTCCCAAAATATATGAAGCAAATACTGACAGATTTGAATGGAGAAAATTAACAGTTCTACATTAATCATAGGAAACTTTAACACACCATTCTCAATAATGGATAAAACATCCAGTCACAAGATCAGAAAGGAAGTAAAGGACTTAAATGATACACTAAACCAATTAGACCTAACAGATATATATAGAACACTGCACCCAACAAAAAAAAGAATTCACATTCTTCTTGAGTGCACATGGACAATTCCAGGATAGACCATATGCTAAGTCACAAAACAAGTCTCAATACATTAAAAAATATTGAAATCATGCAATGTGTATTCTCTGACCACAACAGAATGAAGGCAGAAATTATTAAGAGAGGGAGAAATGGAAAATTCACAAATATGGGGAAATTAAACAACATATTCTTAAACAACCAATAGGTTAAAGAGGGATCAGAAGCAAAATTAAGAAATATCTTGAGGCAAATGAAAATGAAAATACAACATACCAACACTTATGGGATGCAGCAAAGGCAGTGCTGAGAGGGAAATTTATAGCTCTAAATTGCTTATATTAAAAAAGGAGAAAGACTTCAAATCAGAGACTTCACCTCAAAACTGGAAGAACAAGAAAAAGAAGAGCAAACTAAAACCAAAGCAAGCATAGGAAGGAAATAACAAAGTTTAGAGCAGAGGTAAAATGAAAAAGAAAACAAAAACAATAGAAAGAATCAATAAAACCAAAAGTTGGTTTTTTGAAAAGATCAATAAAATTGACAAACTTTTAACTAGACTTACAAAGAAAAAAGTAAAGATGACACAAATAACAAAAATCAGAAATGAAAGGGGGGACGTTACTACCAACCCCAGTGAAATAAAAAGGACTATAAGAGGATATTAGGAACAACTGAGTGCCAATAAATTAGCCAACCTCATGAAATTGACAAATTCTTAGAAACACAAACAACCTACATTGCCACAAGAAGAAACAGAAGATCTCAACAAACAAATTACTTGTAAAGAAAGCAAAACCAAAAATCCGTAGGAGACTAGATCTTCCCACGATCCCCTAAATACGGGAGGGTGAGGCACCCACTAAGAGTCAAGACCTGCATAGCTAAAAAGCACATAAAAAGATGTTCAACATCATTCGCTATTAGGAAAATGCAAATCAAAACCACAATGAAATACTTTTTCACACCAACTAGAATGGCTATTATTAAAAAACAAACAGAAAATTAAGTGTTTGAGAAAATGTGGAGAAACAGGAACACTCATTCATTGCTGGTGGGAATGTACAATGATGTAGCTGCTGTGGAAGACAGTTTCGCAATTTCTCAGAAAGCTCACTATAGAATTACCATATGATCCAGCAATCCTGCTACTAGGTATGTACCCCAAAGAATTGAAAGCAGGAACTCAAACAGATATTTGCACATCAATGTCCATAGTTGCATTATTCACAATAACCAAAAGACAGAAGCAACCCAAGCGTCCAATAACTGGATGAATGGATAAATAAAATGTGTTACATACATAAAATTGGAATATTATTCAGCTGTAAAAAGCAATAAAATCCTGATACATGGGACAACATAGATGAAACTTGAAGACATCATGTTGAGTGAAATAAGCCAGACAAAAGGACAAATATCATCCTGATGTGAAATAATTAGAATAAGCAAACTCATAGAGTCAGACTCCAGAATATAGGCTATGAGGGGCAGGCTTGGTGGTAGAGAATGGAAAATTAATGCTTAAATTGTACAGAATTTCTATTTGGGATGATTGTAAAGATTTGGTAATGGATGGTGGTGATGGTAGCACAATATTGTGAATATAATGAACAGCACTGAATTATATATGAGAAGGTGGTTAAAAGGGGGGAATTTTAGGTCATATATATGTTATTAGGAAAAAAATTAAAAGAAGAGACATGGGACTGTATAACACAATGAACTTTATTTTAAATGATGGACTATTGTTAGTACAATTACAGAAATGTTCTTTCATGAATTGTAACAAATGTACCTCACTAATGCAAGGTGTTAATAATAGAGTGGTATATGAGAACTCTGTCTTTTATATATTTTATGCACAATAAATCTGTAAGCCTACAGCTTCTGTAACAAAAAAAAAATTTTTTTTTTTAAATAAGAGCTGCATCGAGGCCTGATTCCTGCGGACCTGAGTTAAAACCCCGTAGCAGTCTTTCAATCCGTAGATTCCTTCACTTCCTTACAGCTTTTGCCCTCTGTTCTTTGCTGCTCTTTTCATATTAAAAAAAAATTTTCTAAACCAGTACTGCCAATAGAAATATAACACAAGCCACATGTGTAATTTTTAATTTGCTAGTAGCCACATTAAAAACGTAAAAAGAAACAAGTGAAATTAATTTTATTAGTACTTTTCATTTAACCCAATATATCCAAATATCCAAAATATCATTTCAAAACTAATTAATATAAAAAACTATTAATGAAATAGTTTGCACTGTTTTTCTTTTCGTTTTTCTTTTCCTTTTTTTTTTTTCACTAATTCTTCAAAATCCATTGTGCATTTTCCTTATAGAAAAATCTCAGTTTGGACTAGCCACCTTTCAAGTGCTCAGTAGCCATCTGTGGCCGGCAGCCTACCATATTGGACAGCACAGTTCTAAACGGTAACTTAATTTTGTACTCCAGAAAACTCTAGAAGTCAGACAGAGTGAGATTCCTAAACAGATATGGAATGGCATCTTCGAAGCGGCATCCTGAAGATCTGGGTCGTAGAAACAATGTAGGTTCTCTTGCCAGGGCAAAGTCCCCTGGCAGGTGGTGTGATTTCAAGCAGTGCCACCACGTTGTGCAAATCCAGGGGGCTGCAGGCCCGTGGTGGAGCCTGCAACCCTGGCTCTCCCAATTTCAGGATAAGGCAGGCCGCTGTCCTGAACCAAAGCAGCCTCTGTGCGTAGTGCCGTGGAGCAAAGACAGGTCCACATTACCCACTTCTTCAGGATAATACATTGCAAGTGACAGTCATAAAGCAGCTTTTACCCAGGCAGTTTAAGTATGAAGGCATCATCAGCTAATAAGCCATTTTAAAACTTTCATTATCAGACTACAAATTCAACTTCACAGAACAGACTAACACTGGTGTGGTAAAGTAGAGTTGACAGGTATTTTTCCCCATTCATTATATTATTTAATCCTAATATATAACATTGCACTGGAAGAAAGTGACAAGAAATCAGTACATTTTGATGGAAGCAGAGATCACTTGACATCAGCTAGTTCTAATTAAATGACAGAGATCTGAACAATCATTAATTTAAAGCTATTTTTATTTTTTATATAGACTACAGGTTTCCAAATTAGAGGGAAGAAAATACTTGTTAGCTTGTTAGCACATGTTAACAGAGAAAAAGCACTCACAGGCTTTTTATACTTACTGGTGTTTGAACAACAGCCCTTGGTAACTAAAGAAATGGAGAGATCTCATCTTAATATTATTCAGGTTAAAATTCTCTTTCTGGAAAAGTGGGCGACTTTATTCACAGTCATTTTCACTCTCATCAAGACTGAAGTTCTAAAGTATTTACCCTAGTGGAGCAGATACGCGTGGAAATCTTTGCCTGGATGCTATATTAGTGAGCAAAAAACACCGGTTTTCCCTCTGTCACCATTTCTCCATCACCTATTATTGGAATGCTTAGACATTTTGACAAGGGTGTTATTTCAGTATGAAACCTTACAAAAGGGAGGAAGCATATTTCAAAAAATATGATGAAAACATCCCAGGTCATTATGCTCCTCGTTTCTTGGCACTGAATTGATTTTCTTTTGCTGTGCACACAAAAAATTTCAATATAGAATAAATAAAATAAAAAAACCTTTCCCCGCAAAGGAAAAAAAATCTTTAAAATAAAATCATTCCTTCAGTGGCTTGATTTGTTCTAAAAATTACAGAATTTAAAGAATCAGATGTGAAAAGTTCAGTAATGAGAACATTAATTACATAAATCCTCTTTAATTAAAGTTACATATGGCAAATATAGCGCCCACAGTTAAGAAGAAAGCTTCGTCAGTACAGGACAGCCACCATCTCTTAAAACAGTTATCATCACATTTTAGGCTGACTCACTAATAACTGTAGTTTTACTTTGGGGCTCAGTATATCTAGCTGCATTTATACACACACACACATACTTCTTAATAGATGCCCTTTGGAAGGTCCCACTGCCTAAGGCCTGAGCGAGGCCACTTGGGAGACCAGAGAGCTAAGCTAGACATGGGGGTTCGGGACCAGCAACCTGCAGGAAACCCCGGTGGAAGGGAGAGTGCACGTTGTTAAGTGGGAGGCAATGCAGATGGGTCGAGCACCCCAAAAGTTGTTGGAAGCCAGAGAAATAAGCAGGGATCGAAACAGAACAAGAACCAGGTAAGTCAACTGCCAACGTGGGAAGGTTTGACACTGGGCAGGTCTTCTCAAGCAGGCTTCTCAACCTTCACTGTGCAGAGATGCCCCTGGGGATCCTGTGGAAGTGCAGATCCTGACGCTCCCGAGTCAGCAGGTCTGGGCCAGGTGGAGACTCTGCGGCTCTAACAAGCAGCCCCCTGGTGCTGATGCTTTGGTCTAGGGGCCACATGTTGCATAAAAGGAGTTTCTGCTTAACAGCAACTCCAAAAAGAAAGCAAAACAAGAAGTAACAACAGAATGCCAGGGGCAATGGTAGGCAAGGGCCCTGACCGAAAACTCCCAGGTCCAACAGCAACGTCCAGCCAGCGCTCGTGGAGCTCAAAGCCTTTACCACCACGCCTACCAACAGAAGCAATGCCAAGGATGCCCTGCAACTTGAAAGAGTTTAGGACAGAGTACGGGGGTCCCAGGAGCCTCCTCTGTCAATAATCCACCAAATAATAAAGCTACTTTAGTTTTGCATTTACTGTGATCCAGACACAATAATAAATGTCCTAGCAAGATCTTATTTAATCCTCACAACAAACCTATGAAGTAGGTACCGCTGTTATCCCCATTTTACAGATGAGAAACCAAGTTTCGGAGAAGTTAAGAAATATGCCAAAGGTCATAGATACTAGCTAGTAAGAAACAAAGCTAGGTAGTACCTCACATACTCTAGAATGGCTATTATTAAAAAAAAAAAACAGAAAATAATAAGCACTGGTAAGGATGTAGAGAAATAGGAACCTTAGCACATTCTTAGTGAGAATGTAAAATGGTGCAGCTGCTGTGGAAACGGTTTGAAAGTTCCTCAAAAAGTTAAACATAGAATTACCATATGACCCAGCAACCTCACCGCTAGGTGAATTGAAAGCAAGGACTCAGACAGGTATCTGTACACCAATGTTCATAGCAGCATTAATCACATAGCCAAAAAGTAGAAGCACCCAAGTGTCCACTGAAAGATGAATGGATAAACAAAATGTAGTATAACCATGCAACAGAATGTTATTCAGCCATGAAAGAAATGCAGTGCTGGTATATGCCACAACATGGATGAACCTTGAAGACATCCTGTTGAGTGAAATAAGCCAGGCACAGAGGGACCTAAATTGCATGGTTCCACTTAGATGAAACAGCTAGAATATGCAAATTCATAGAGACAGAAAGTGGAGTACAGGTTACCAGGGGTGGGGAGGAAGAATGAGGGTTTAGTACATAAGGGGTGTAAGCTTTCTGTTTGGGGTGATGAGAAAGTTTTAGTAATGAGTGGTGGTAAGAGTTCTACAACACTGGGAATGGTATGCTTGGCAGTAGTTGAGATGGGGAAGTTTACGCTACGTAGATGTTTCCACAATTTGAAAAAAAAAGAACAGCCAAAGAAACCATGACAATTAAATGCAATCCATGATTCTAGACTGGAACTAATAATGGAGGAGAAACGGCCCAAAAGGACATTATTGGGACATATGAAAGAACTGGAATATAGACTGTAAGCTTTATAGCAATGCTACTTTGTTTGAACTTGTTAACTATACTTGAGGTTGTTACATAAGTGAATATCTTTGTTCTCAGAAATGTACATGAAAGTACTAAGTATTCAATTAGCATGATTATATAACCTACTCTCAAATGCCCAGAAAATAGGCAAAATGTTAACGACTGGTGGATCGGGGGATCTGAGCAGGGAGTATGTTGGAGTTCTCTCTATGGATTTTGCATTATTTTTGCAACTGTCCTATAAGTTTGAAATTATTTCAAAATAAAATGTTTTTAAAAAAGAAAATATGAAAAAAAAAGGAAGCTAGGATCTCAAACCAAGGCGGGCTAGAATTTTTTTCATACTAAAAAGATTTTTAAAGGCTATTTAATTTTAAAGCCAAAATACATTAAATGACCATAACCATATCTACCCAAGCTATTTCACAGGATGTGAAGCTCCAATGAAATGATGAGATATTTTAAAATGCTTTTATCATTTCTAGGTCCCATGCCAAGGCTGCACACATAAATCAATGCTTCTTCCAGCTTCAGGAGATAAAAGGACCTCTTTGAACTCTAAACTTCAGCTTCTTTTGGCTATGGTATCACCCTGTGCTAATTTATATAAATGAAGCCTAATTGTGAGGAAGATCATTCCCTGTTACCAAGGAAATGCCAATGAAATTCTCTCTCTCTCTCCTTCTATTGCACACACACACACACACACACAGAGAGAGAGAGAGAGAGAGAGAGAGAGAGAGAGAATTAACTCCTGGTAAGTGAGGTCCTCAAAGCTTTACTTTCTCTTCTTATAAAGGCAAAAGCTGAGATCCAGAGAATGAAGTGCTAGGCCTGAGGTCTAAGATCTAGACAGTAGAAGAGCTAACATTTTAACCATCTGTTTGACTCCATACTGCCTATTTTTTTAAGAGGAACTGGAAGCCAGATGGGCTTCACCCTCATTCATGGAAAAACGTGATGTTTTTTTGTTCGATCACCACGCAATGTATGTGTACCGGGACCAGATACATGTAAGTGCTAGAATAACAACAGTGAATGGACATAGTCTTTACTCTCCTAAAGCTAGGGTGCAAGACTTTCTCTGTGAAGGACGCTGTCCTAGTCACATTGGAAATACAAAGATAAGTTGGACTCAGTTCCTACCCTCAAGTTGCTTACTGCCTAATGCAGGAGGCAAACACGTCAACAATTCAACTTAAATTTACATAGAGATTTGCGATCCTGAAGAATGGATAAAATTTTGACAGGGAAGGACAAGAGCAAAGAGACACATTGTAGAAGACTTTGCATGCCATTCTAATGTGTCTGGGCTTTAGCTTGTGAACAACGGAGAATCACTGAAAGTTATCGAGCGTGGGAAGGCAATAATGAACATAAAGCCTTAGGAATGATGGATTGGGAGAAGGGAGACAGGAGAGAGGGATCGCGGTTAGGTAGGAGGTAAACGTCCTGTACAGTTGTGAGGTCCTGGCATTTAGAGGTGTGAGGAACACAACCTGAACTTGGAGACATGTGGTTGGGAGGCAAGTATGAGAAGGACTCAAGGAAGATCAGGATTTGGGGTATGTTTTTGAGGAAAGCAGCAATTCTACCAACATATTAGATTTAAGGGAAAAGACAATGGGTTTGTCTGTAGATGGGCAGACAGTGGCATGACTATGATACAGACTCCTGCAAACGGAGACCCAATGATTGGGAAAGATTTTACAAACCTAGTCTGGAGTTGACTATCCTACCAGCGAAGTACATTTTCTTGAATAGATGATTTTTCAAGGCATGTTCTTAGAAGTTGCAGGGGCTGGGGCCTTGAATATTATACTATAACTGGGTCATTTTCCTTTGTTCCCTGTGTTAATTAACAATTTGTATCATTCATTCTATTCCATTTTTAAGAAAGCACACCATGCAGCTATCTCTTCAAAACATATTCAAACTTCATGTTCGTTCTTAGGAGCCATCTAAGACCTTTGGGGAGAGAATTTTTGATTTGTGGCAATCCCAGTTCTGGATTGGACTGCTTTCTTAGAAATAACAAGAAAGCCAGAGGAGACTCCATCTAATCCCTCACCCTTGCTCCATCCACTCACGTCCACAGCCCCAAAGGAAATTCCAAGCCTTTCTAGGAATGGACCCAGGGCCTTGACTGTTGGGCTTCCATAGAAACAAAGTTGAGCCAGAATCCCTCCTACCTTTTACGAGGTTTCAATGAAGTCAGCTGATGCGAATCCACTCTTACAGATTAATCAGACCTAATGTTTCTGCCCCCCGAGTCATGCTATCCTCCAGGGAAGGTCTGATCCACAACTTTATTCATTTCCTCATCAATGCGTAGCATTTCTGAGCACCTTACAGAGGGAATCAGGCATGGCTCCCAGAACCTTAACTTTTAATATGGAAACCAGACATCACAGTAACTACCAGAGCAGGGAGAAAACACCCAGAGTTATGAGAGAGAAGTACAGAAAAAATGCTAAAGAAACTCCAGAGGAAGAGCTTACTTTCATGGGGGCGGGGATGGGGGTGGGGGGAGGAGGCTCCTGAGAGGCTTTGTGGATGAAGTAGCACTAAGCTAAGTCTGGAAACACAAGGAAAAGGCAGACATATGGACTTGGAATGGAGCAAAACTGATCAGCCCCTTGAGCCAAAAGGCAGACGACACCAGGCTAGTTTGACCACAGCTGAGGGAGTTGGAGGGGCTCTTATTCTATTGGCAAGACAGAGCCTCTGAAAGACGGCGGCCTCGTGGGAGCTGAACTAGGGAGGGCAGAGCAGTTTCTAGGCCTTGTCAGCAGAGGCTCTGAGCCAACGCACAAGTCTTCTGCCTGCAGTCAGTCCACCCAACTTGGATTCAGGAGGAAGGTATATAACAAGTTTTAATTTTAGTCTCAGAAGAGGAAGTTGCTACAAAAAAAAAGAGAAAAACCTTAACCTGATGAGGAAGGACGAGGGTGGGAGGTTTGCTGTTGTACCGAGAGCGGACTACGGCCAGGCCGCTAAGGTTTTATTTACAAAGCTGAACCAAGACCGTGTTTGGATGAAATATGGTCTTTCAGAATGAAGTCTTTCCTAGACTTGAGCCTGCGTAGCCACCCACGGGGGAAAAGTCCGGGCAGCCAATCAGGGAAGCCAGCACAACTCCGTCAGCGGCGAATGTCAACAAGCCGCCATTTCCCCCGACTCGCCCAGCTGGAGTAACAACCTGTAAACCCCACCCGGTAACACCCTGCACAGGAGGAGAAACACAGAACAGTGAAATCAGGGAAGGGCCTGGCAACCAGACTGAAGACTCACAAGGGGGAAAAGTCCTCAAAATAAATGTGTTAGAAAACCCACTGCACAAACCATGCCAAAGCTAAGCCCACTGGCATCACTGGGGCTGCGTGACCCTTCTCACGTCATTTTCAAGACAGTACACGTAACAAGGACAGGTTTCCCTGGGAGAACTGCAATTGTGAAACGGCATTTTTAGATTTTTTAAAAAATGCCTTTTTGTATGTCATTTATTTGCAGAAGGGTCTTCTGTTGAGGACAGACTAAGGATAAACACCCACTATCTTGAACTTGGGTAAATTTGATGGCAAGTATTTAAAAACACAGCATAACTTTTAAGAAATATGGATCCAGTTCTTATTTTTAAAAAGTAGACTTGGCTGCTTTGAAAACAGAGTTGCATTTTTACTCAGCAACCAGACTATTTCTGATAAAATAATTCTACCTGGGAAACACTAGTGATCCCCACTGAAATCAGTACAGAGAAACAGGGCTGGCCTGAGTTACCCTTGCCCTGTGGCCAATAGGCCTTTTCTCTGCCACATTTACCCACTAATTCAACTTCTCTAATGGAGCAGGATAGTCAAGACAGCTGGTACCTTGTTTGGAGGAAGGCATTGAACAAGGCTATACAAGTTTATAAAGATTGGCATCTGCCTTTCAGTAGGGAAGTAAAGAGAGAAAATAAAGCCTCTTTATCCCAAGAACTGGGTGAAATGAAAAAAAAAAAAAAAAAAAGGAAGAGAAACAGAATAAAGATAACCAGCTCCAGCAGAGGACCACAATATATATTTTTGTTTGAAAGTGCTAGGAAAAAAAAAGGTGTGATCACCAGTAACCAGTAGGAGTTCCAAAAAGAGTTCAGAAGGTGTTTCAAATCTTAACACTCAGCATACACATACATAATCACATACACACAAGCACATGGCAGTTTGGCATTTTGAATGCCAATGACATGTCTGTCTGCCCCTTTTCCCTAATAAATAGACCTTTGTAACCAGGAAAACTGGCGTTCTCATTCCAAAGACATAACTGAGAGGAGGGGGAAAGGTCTCAGAAAAGAAAAAGAGCAAGGATGTCTTGATTCCTTAAACATTTTATTTATAGATAATCTTAACTACCTCTCACTTTCTGCTATATGATACCTGCTTACAACAACGAAAGCTGCATTGGTAGCTGCGGTGCCAGACTTTCTCTGCTGCCTGAGGCCAGCTCCCCTCATTCTGAACAATGAGGAATAATGGTTTGTCAGGTCATTTTGAATAACAGCTGCCTTCAAACCCCTCCCCGCATTTTGAACAATCAGAGGAATAATGGTGTGTCAGGTGATTTTGAATAACAGTTCTCCAGTTCTGAAAACAGCATAAAACTGACTTCCAGAAAGAAATATGCTAGCTTTTCTGGCAGTGGGGAGTAGAGATCAACAAGTCACCTCATCAGCAAAGCACTGCACGTTTTTGGACTCCTTTTCTGGACCTCTCTCTGGAAGCCAGATGCCAGTGTGGTTCGGGTGGTGCAAAGTCCTCAAGAAGACTCTGAGTGCATACTGAGATGTTGCTAAAACTTGTCTTTACCTGATATAATGTCCCAGTTGTAGCAAGTGGTCTTTTGATTAAAAGTAACACATCTTACTTGTACACAAATATTCACAGCAGCATTATTCATAATAGCCAAAAGGTGGAAACAACCCGAGTGTCCATCAACTGGAACAGATAAACAAAAGGTGGTATATCCATATAGTGGGATATTATACAGCCATAAAAAGAAATGAAGTTCTGATAAATGCTACAACATGGATGAACCTTGAAAATAAAGTGAAACAAGCTGGACACAAAAGGACAAATATTTTATGATTCAATTATAGAAAATATCTAGACCAAGAAAATTCATAGAGACAGAGAGTAGATCAGAAGTTACCAGGGCCTGTGGAAAGGGAGAAATGGAAAGTTATTGTTTTATGGGTCTAGAGTTGATGTTTAGGGTGATAACAAAGCTTTGGTAAATGGATGGTGGTGATGGTTGCACAACATTGTAAATGTAATGAATGTCATTGAATTGTACTCTTAAAACTGATTTAAAATAATATATTTTATATTATATATGACACCCAAATAACAAAATTTTAAAGCAAAGAAACAGTAATACATCTTCCTTGGTTTATGTGATTATTTGAGGATTTTTGTTTTGCTCCTGAACCCTCAAAAGAGGAAAAGTCAATCCAAGTAGTCCAGAGGAGAATAAATTGGTAAAATACAAAGGCTGGAACTGAATCCCTTAGCAGCAAGGAAGGAATTTAAAAATGGTAATCATATTTTTGAATGGTGTCCCCTCCACAGAATATAAAATTGCATAGGTTCACCAAGAACAATAGAGACCAAACCTCCTCTACTTTCTTGATATAGAAGTATCCTCATCAGCATTGTATTTGACCGAGTGTCTCAGAAGGAGAAATACGTAGGACAGTCATAATTTGGCCCAATGAGTCTTTTTTAATGTACCAAGATCAACCAGGAGGGAGTTCTCCTTTGATATAAAAGATTGTTCAACCAACCTTAACATCTCTAACAGTTCTCTCAGACCCTACAAATGTGATATCAACCTGGAGGAACAGGAACCTAGGCTTACGGAATCACTAAGTATGTTCTTTCAAGGTCACTATACGAGTTACACATTTTCTGAGCCCTGGTATAGAAACACTAAGCACCTGGCCTGTTGTTTCCCCTTCTGGGGACTCTCCCCACTGACTTCTATGGAATCTACATTCCTCTCACACTTAGTATTTTTACTCTCCCCTTCAATTTTCTGTTAGTATCCCTTTCGGTTAAGGTAGGTAAGCCTCCTACAGAAAGATATTTCTTCCTAGTGTTCATTAGAGATTCTCAGTAATAAGACTCTGAACCATTTTTGTAGGTCAAAAAATGGTGAGATATCAACAGCTTCATACAGTTCCACACAGGAAACCAAATCCAAAGTGTCATTATCTGGGGAGAAAAAAAAAACTTTATAGAAGTCTGTGAAAGTGATAAAGGGAAACATTGGAAGGAGACATGACTAATAATTTGAGCTCAGAAAATAACATTAATTGGATAGGGTTCAATGAGCTTCAAGCACGTTTTTCTCCTCTTCACGGCTCTCTTCCGGCAGCTGGGGACTGTCTCTTTCTGCTTGACATCAGAGAGGTCACTACTTCCAGCAAGTGCCACAACTTACTGGGCTCTGCTCTGATGTTACTGATCTTCTCTGTCCTTGGTATTTTTAAATGTCTTTCTTTAAACAGGCTAAAATGAAGAAAATTCTCTTCCTTAGACATGAACGTCTGGAAATTCCACCTAGAAAAAAAATTAAAGCATGTAAATGTAAATTTAATCATTACATTTGAAATTTTTAATAAAGAAAACTTTCATACAGAATATATCAACATGAACAAGGTTATGCATAAAATGTTATATTTGTAAATGAAAGTAATGGTATAATCTGGAAAGAATATTTTATTTATATAGTTCCATTTTCTGAAAACATAAGCATATGCTTTTGTTCAAGCAAAAGTATTTTTAAAATTTAAAAGTGCATATTTATCTTATATCTACAGTTACAAATATTCTGTCTCAGAAGACCGAATTACCATGGGTAACAGTCCATCAATGAGCTACTAAAATACTTGGAATTAGAATAGAATGTCCCTTGCCATGCAAGAGGTCAAGTGGAATTTGTCCTCAATTTGTTTAAAAAAGAAAGAATACTGACCACATGGAACAAAATATAAAAATCCAAAATACTAACCTATTTATAATATATGACCAATTAGAAAGATGAGAAAGGGGAACTGAGAACACGTTGCCAAAAAGAAAAATGACTAAAGGGAGATTTTGATAATTTGCTCATTTTCTCTAAGTTCCTGAACAAGCAAAAAGGAAGCACAATTTAATGAGTCTGTAGAAAACCTAGCAGTGAAGCGACAACAACTGAATCATCTCAGAGAAGGTGAACGAGTATCCATTTTATTCTTACAGTGTTCTATTTCCATAGTTTTTAAGATAGCAAAATATTTTATGTATAGATGATGTGAAGTATGAGACTTAATAAACCTGAACATAAGAACCAGTGAGGATTTTTCCAAGTCTGTGTTCCTGTTCTACTGCCTTTTCTCATCTTTATACTTAAGAATCTGTGATATAAGCAGAGCAGTTCACTGTGAAGCAAAACGAACGAGAACGTAGTAAAAACCATCACGGCGTCAGCCTCCAACCACATATTCCTGTTAGGCGGGTGTTATTTCATCTTGCCCCAGCTCTGTGAAATTCTCTCATGAAAGTCCCCGACACTCGCCACAGCAGTTAGGACGTGATGGCAGGACTCCTTTTCTGAGTTTGTGACTCACACAGTTAACATCTCACTTGTGGCATTAGGTTTCAGTTTAAGTTCCCTTTATTATCCCCTCTAAGGATGGGAAAAGTTAGAACAGTTATCCAGACATTTCAGGTAGAAGAAATCTATGGAACAGAATGGCCAGTATTAGCGATGGGTAGAAATGGGAATTGCCATGTAAATTGTTTATCTGCCGGTTGGAATTGTCTGCACTTAAAACTCAAACAAGTCAACTATGGACAGCAGACAATGCTCAATAACTTTGAAAATAAAATATATTTTTAGAAAGGCATTTATCTATTTGTGTGTTTATTCCCACCTCACTTCATAATGTAAGCACAAAGAAATGTTTACGATGTAATTGAAAAATCTAAGTTAAAAATAAAACAACAGGACAAAGTAAAATATAAATTAGGAGGAGAGGCAGAGGCCAGGGGAAAACAAGCGCACACAGGCGACCATGATGCAGCTGCTGTGGGCTACAGAGTTTACACCGATCTTCCGGAAAGCCACAGCAAAAAAACACACCAATGTTCTTACCATGCGTGATACCGCAATGTAGTGATTTCTCTGGGGAGGGGAAACTTCTTTTCTCACTTACCTTAAAATAAATACCTCTGAATGGGATTGAAAAATGTGGTATGATGTCCGTAACTATGGTGCTCGTGTGTTGCATTTATTCCTCCACCTCAAATTCAGGCTTTGCCCTCTCCCGGCTCCTCTGTGCTGCGGGAGTCTCACCCAGCAGACCACATCCCTCAGGCTCCCTGGCTGGCTGGCTTCAGGCTGGGTTTGGCTGGAGACTGGAGGCCAGAAGAGAAGGGTCGGAGAATTTTTTCCCTTCTCCTTCTCTGCGCCGGGCTGTGCCCCTTCAAGACCTCAGCTCGGCTGGGTGGTCCCATCCACGACTCCATTAGCACTTCAGCGTCCTGCTTTGCTAAACTCTGGCTGTCCTAATAGTTCTTGTTGATTCTGTTAACCCTTTCCACTTTTCTGTTTTCATTAACTCTTTGAAAACGAGATGGTGTCAATTTGCTTTCCTGCCAGGACCCTGATTGATACAGAAAAGTTTATACAGCACTGCATGTTTTAAAAGACTGCTTCTCAAAAGAAAAGTAAATGCATAGCAATAGCCCCCATACATCTCAGTGAAAGCAGTCCTGCAAGAGCCAAGAAAGTCTATGTATCAGTATGCAAAAGCTGACAGTCTAGAGCTTTGCTAGCCAATAGAACTTTCTGCAATGATGGAAATAGTCTATATCTATGTTATGCAATATGTGGCTAATGGACAACACAGGTCTAGATGAATCCAAGGACAAAACCTAGAGACGACCTGAATATATAGTGCAAAGGTAAGTACAGTCCCTGCTGATCAAGAGCCTACATCTAATAGAGGGCAAATGGCATGAATTAATACAAGGAAAATTAGTGTATCATAAAAAGGATACAAAATCCAAAGGAAGAAAAAGTAACACACCAAACCATAGGAATCAAGAACATCTTTCCAGAACATTCTGAGTTTGAGATGAGCCTTCAATGTTGAAGACATTTTGTATTTTTTTGTTTTCTATCGCTACTGTAACAAATGTGTATAAATTTAGTGGCTTACAGAGGAAGCAGGAATTTATTATCTTATAGTTCTGTAGGTTAGAAATCCAACAGAGGTCCCACTGAGCTAAAATCAAGATGTCAGCAAGCTTCAGGTCACCAGGGACAAGATCTGTTTCCCTGCCTTTTCCAGCTGCTAGTGGCTATCCACATTCCTTAGCTCATGGCCTCTTCCCCCGTCTTCAAAACCAGCAGCATTTCATCTCTCTGCCATTCCTCCGTAGTCATATGTGTCTCTGACCACAGCCAGGGAAGGTTATCCACTTTTAAGGACCCACCCAGATAATCCAGGATTATCTTCCCATCTCAAGGTCCTTAATTTAATCACATCTGCAAGGTCCTTTTTGCCATGTAAATTAACAACTGTAGGTTCCAGGATGTGTACATCATTGGGAGCCATTGCTCTGCCCCCATCATCTTAGAGGTTGAAAGTGAAAAAAAAAAGGCATTCCCAGAGGAGGTGCAGCTCATGAGCAAGGAAGACCAGCAAGAAACCACAGGATAATTACTGGAAACTCTCAACCAGCTTACCTGGTTCACCAGCGCCCTCCATTCCCTCTGTAATACATACTATAAAACTTGCAGAGTACTCAGGGCTGATTGGTTACTCTAGGAAAAGTGCTCACATGTTCTCCCAACAAAGAAGTTGTATATTTATCAAGAGCCAGCTATGTTTCTTGCCAAACCCATTTAGGCCAGTTGTACTTGTCATTGTAATATGTGATTCAATTAAATCATACATAAAACAATAGGAATGTGAACAGAAAGTCATTTTTCAACACAAATTAAGTTGAATGCTTTCAAAGAATTCATGAAAGGTAATAAACCTTTTTATATCCACCCACTTATATGTGGGCAAGACAACTACAAAGATTTGGGAGAAAATGGTAAAAATTTTAAAAGATCTATAATCTGATTTTTTTTTTTCATTTCTTTAAGGTCATAGCCCATTTTAAAGAAGCTGAAACTAGAGAATGTAGACTATGTATTATGAGTAAGGTTTTTGCAAGAAATATTTTGAAGAACTTCAATCAGATGACCCATATTTAAAGAAACACCCTTATCCCTTCCTCATATGAATGTAAAATCATATGTTATAAGTTCATAAAAAGTCTAAGGAATATATATATATAGGATTGAATTATGTACCCCAGAGAAACATATTCTCAATCTTAATCCATTCCTGTTGATGTGAAGCCATTGTAAACAGGAACTTTTAAAGATGTTCTTTTTAGTTAAGTTGTGGCCAACTGAATCAGTTGTGGGCTTTAATCTTAATTACTTGAGTCCTTCATAAGCAGAATGAAATTCAGACATAGAGAGAAAGCTAGGGGAAGAAGCCAGAATTCATCAGAACCTAGAGGACAAAGGAGAAGACATCCTCATGTGCACTGCCGGGTGACAGAAAAGCCAAGGACCAAGGATCTCTAGCAGCCAGCCCCAGAACACCACAGTCTTTGGGGAGAAAGCAACGCCTTGATGACACCTTGATTTTAGCCTTAAAACCGTGAGCCAATAAATTCCCATTGTTTAAGCCAAACCATTGCATGGTATTTCTTTTAGCATCCAGGAAACTGAGACAACAATGCAGCATTAGTATACAGTTAGTATAGTATAATTTCCTTCTTTCAACAACTTTTTTCAATAAACAGGTCAATGAACATGTCAAAAAAGGGGGCTTCTGCTGTATTTAGGAATCAGAAACGGTACAACTGCAAATGTGGGACAGTAATACAGGTTAATTCTACAAGGAGGAGGACCTCAAATATCTCAGTGAGGAATTTGGACTTCTCGTAATAGACAATAAAGAGATAGTAAAAGTAGTGGTGTTTGTTATTTGATACTAAATATTTGAGCATATCAAAGGATGTACATAAAATCTGCCCATTAAAAAATCAATCTGGTGGCTAGCAGGTGTGCTGATTTCAATCTCCATCATCCAAGTCATTTCCTTTCCATAGCAGAGGCTGTTGGACTTCCAGTCACAAGCTCAGTCTTGTCCCTTAGGCCTTGAACATTTTTGTCCAATATGGTGGTCATTAGTCACATGTAAACACTTAAATGTGGCTAGTCCAAATGGAGATGTGCTGTAAGTATAAAATAAACCCAGATTTCAAAGACTTGGTATGAGGAAAAAGAATGAAAAATATCTCATCAATAATGTTTTATTGATTACATGCTGAAATGATAGCATTCAGCATATATTGGGTAAAATAAAATATATTATTAAAAGTAATTTCACCTGTTTTTTTTTTTTCACTTTTTTTAGTGTGGCTGCTAGAAAATTTATAACTATATATGTAGCTCACATCTGCAGCTCACATTATGTTTTTCTTCTGGACAATGATGCTCCAGAGTAGATAAATCCTGATCTCAGGCAGGAGGTTTAAATCACCGATCCACTCACCTACCAGCCCAGCCCTTTGGGACTCACAACCCTCTTGTTTGGATCTAATCTTGGTGTCTGGCCCCTGGTAAAGGATCTTTGTCATTCTCCTTTCTCCCCACCTTAGGATATGGTCTGGTTTGCTTGATTTCTGCCCTACAAAGTTGAAGGCTCAGCTTTTACCTTCCGTTGGACTTTCCATCTTTCCCAAATCCATGTTTCTTCTTGATGGTGATATTTTGCTTCCTCTACAGAAGCAGAGAGTTCCAGGAGGATGGAGAGGAAGAATAGGCCATCAGTTTTGGTGATTAAGGGATCATTACTGATCTTCAAGAGAATTACCATATCAACTCTTTTAGAAGACAGCTGAGCAGTTGTCAGAACTGCCAATCAATGATCTCATGGATATAAAGAACAGAAGAAGACAATGGAAAGCAAACCCAATGGTAGAAAAATGATGATAAAAGCATATGCACATTCTCTCTATGGAACATGAATGTGCTCATGTGATCATGGGGTATTGTCTCGGTGGGTGGAGACCCACACAATAACTGATGGAATATTGAATTTCCATCCTGGAGAGCCCAGCTATATTCTCTAATAGAGTGACAAGAATCCCTAGAGTACATGGGTAGTGCCTAGCGAAGGAAGACAGACCAGTATGCCAGGCTCTTTGATACTGATGCTTGTCCTTATGAACCTTGTTCTTGTGAAATTGAAACTTAGCCTAGTAATATGTATTGCCTAAGAGTTATCTCCTGAGAGCCTCCTTGTTGTTCAAATGCGGCCTCTCTCTAAGCCAAACTCAGCATATGAACTCACTGCCTTCCCCCTGGCATGGGACATGACTCTCAGGGATAAGACTCCCTGACACCGAGAGATTATTTCCAAGCGTCAATTAGTGATGCATTTGGAAAAAGACCTAGACCAAAAGGGGAACATATTAAATACAAATGAGTTTTTATGGCTAAGAGATTTCAAAATGAGTCGGGAGGTCATTCCAGAGGTTATGCTTATACACATCTCAGAAGGATCTCACTGACGGCCACAGTAAATAGTGCCTCAAATAGGGGTGTTCCTGAGGGCTCTAGAGACATCCAGACACTATAGACAGGGAAGACAGCCCCAGGAAATCGGCACCCCGTTAGTGGGCCTCACCTTGGAATATATGATAATCTTTCTCCCCGGTGTATCAGAGTTAGATGGTTTTATAATTTCCCTACACATGGATCTTCTGCCTCTTTTATTTGAACTTATAATTAGCACTATACCAGTTAAATATATGTCCCAGAGACTTAAATCTTTGGTCTGTTCATATGCTGGTTGAGCCCTGAATGTCAGCAGAGTTGCAGCCAACACCTACTCTCCAGTTCATTGGACTCACCCAGGAAAACTAACAAAAGGACGATGATGGACAATACCCATCCCAAAAAACAAAGAGTATCTACAACTGCAAGCAAGACATTTCCATCCATCTGCCCCATGGAATCAAAGCCCCCTCTCAATCAGAAACAGAGTGGGAATCACCATCCCCAAATCCTCAAGATTGAGGAATGAACAAACATAAGGGGGGAATGCAACTATGGACTAAAGTAGACTTATTATTGTAGTAATGGAAGAACTTGTAACATTAATATAAAGACAGTGGTCACCAGAGTTTCTGAGGGGAGGGAGAGGGAAGAATAGGTATAATATGGGGCATTTGGGGGACGTTGGAATTTTTCTGCATGATATTGCAATGACGGATACAAGCCATTATACATTTTGTCAACAAGTATAAAATTGTACGGGGCAAAGTGTAAACCATAATGTAAACTGTAGACATGGTTAGTAGCAATGCTTCAATATGTGTTCATCAATTGCAACAAATTTACCACACTAATGAAAGATGTTGTTAATGGGAGAAAGTGTGGGAGGGGAAGGGAGTGGGGTATAAGGGAATCCCTTATATTTTCGATGTAACATTTATGTAATCTAAAGCTTCTTTAAAAATGAAAGAAAAAATATTTAGAAAAAAAAGCATATACACATCTTGACCAGTCTTCATCTACTAGTTTAACTAAGACTTTAAGAATCAAGAGCCTCCTCCCTGTCACTTATTATTCCTAAGTGGTGTTACCAAAGAAAAGCACACATTTAGACAGTTAGGGATCACAATTAGCTTAAAGAGAAAAAGAAAAAGAAAAAAGGAATTTACTGGGACTGTTTTCAGAAGTGAGAAAGATGCCCCTGCAAATCACCTCTCCCTAATGCAAACAAAGTTGAGTACAGGCTGATTTATTGCCCTTCCAGAGAATTGGCCAGATATTTTCCAAGACTCTGGAGGGCAGTTTTTGTTCTTATGTTGCCTATGAACCTGGTCTGGGAGACAAGCATTCTGACTCTGTTTTAGAGGCAATTCTAATTCTCTTGGGCTTT
>JAQZBX010030530.1:0-26712 GCA_029593785.1 Cabassous unicinctus | reverse complement strand
AGCGGGTGTGGCGCAATGGATAGAGCACCCGTTTACCATATGAGAGGCCCCGGGTTCGCTTCCTGGCGCCTCCTTGTGAGGGCAGGCCGGCTCGCGCGGCACCGTGGGCTGATGCGGCAAGACCTCACAGCAAGGGGGAGATAAGCAGACACAGAGAAGACACGCAGCGAATGGACACAGCAGCACAAGCAGCAAGGGGGGGAGGATAAATAAATAAAATAAATAAACAAGTCCTTTATAAAAAAAAATAATAATAAAATAAAAAATAAAATAATGTTTGGTAATGCATTATTGGAAAAAAATACACCAATACAAATAATAACCAAAGTATAGCAACAGCATTTTCATTTACTATCTAAAGTAATTTAGTTGCTCACATCTCCTTTCAAGATAGTGCCTCAATGAATGTTTAACAGAGTATAGGTCCAAAATAATTTCGCCCTAGGATTATGTATATTTAAATTCCTACTACTAAGCTTAAATTAGCAGATGGTTATTACTAAAAACCAATATTAGATTCAGCTATTTAGAATGATGAAAATTTTTTTAAAAAGGTCTTTAACAATGTTAACCAAACATATCCTTACTTCGATCACAGTTTTCTATTGCTTGGGCTGCTTGTGATGGTTTTAAGTATCGTACATAGCCCAAACCTTTACTTTCTCCAGTGACTTTATTCTTAATAATGCTGCAATATTCGATATCTCCATACACCTATAAAAGTTAAAAGAAATGATTTTAGGGGAGTCAAAATTAATAATTGAACAAATTCTTTCAGAAATAACTTTATGTTTGTGACTCCTACTTGCAAAGAAATTAGAATTTCTGTCTGTTTTTAATAATAGCATCAAAATGTCACCTACTAATGACTAGAAACATAACCATAATAATGATAAAACCAAAAATGACATAACCAAAATATGATAATTTTTATTTACTGAGATTTGTTTTATATATCTTATCTTATTGTTTCAACAATCTTTCAAGTATATATATTATTATATGGCTTATTTCACAAAGAAGCTTGGTCTTAGAGAAATGAAGTAACTTGCCTAAGGTTATGGAGGTAGAGTAAGATTTGTACATGGTCTTGATAGCTCTAGAGCCCTGCTTAGTAGTGGTTAAAAGTTGAAGGTCTGGAATCAGACTTTCTAGATTCAAATTCTGGCTCTACCACTTACTAATTGGGCAGTTTACTTATCTTCTCTGTGCCTGTCTCTTTATCAGTTAAATGGGGTTAACAGCAGTACTACAGTTGTTGTAAGGGTTAAATGAGCTAATATACTCTAAGTGCTTACACAGTACTCAATAAGCACTAGCAATAATTTTTTGTCTGCCTCCTAATAGGAGAACAAATGATTGTACATTCTTTTCAAGGGTAGCTTGTGAAAGTATAGCTCTGAAACACACTGGTTTACACAAGAAGTTTGTAATTCATGTGAGAAAAATGGTGTAAGTATTTACTTCTGATATTGGAAGAAATATGGAATATAAATTCTTAGTAGTTATTATTTATTTTATAAAATCCTCATGTATCCAATTAGCAACCAAATTACTGTACATTTAAATTAAAATGTGTTATTTGGTTCTTCAGAAAAAGATAAAATTCATAAATATAGAGGGTAAACTTTCTTCTTACTATTGGAGGAAGTATGGAATATCTATTTTTGGTATTTGTTATTTTTCAAGAATTTTATTCAATTCTTAACTGGGGTAGGAGAGAGGAAGTTTGAAAATTACTTTTTATTACTTGTTTTCTTTCTTGCTTATTGCC
Organism: Cabassous unicinctus; assembly: GCA_029593785.1. Classification (NCBI taxonomy): domain Eukaryota; kingdom Metazoa; phylum Chordata; class Mammalia; order Cingulata; family Chlamyphoridae; genus Cabassous; species Cabassous unicinctus. The sequence continues at coordinate 24,938 of JAQZBX010030530.1, read as the reverse complement.
CACCTGGTTCATAGTATGAGAAGGATTAGTAGAAAAAAGGTAAAGAATTACAATTCAAAATAATTATAAAATTGCTTTTTAATAATTTTTGTGAAAATATATCACCACAAATAAAAATCAATGACTAAGATGATTTAAAATTATCTTCAAATTTCTTTTACTATGCTCTTGTTATAGGTACAGAGTGATAGTAAGGTTTTTTCTTTAAATACAGTTCCTTCAGAGGCCTAATTTTAGGACAAAAGCTCTTTGAAGAACAAGCCTTTCTGTGAATGAGTAAATTGTCAACATATCATGGGCCCACAGTAAATATTAGACAACACAGTTCACACACTCAGGCTTGCCTGATTCACTTCTAAACTGCAGGCAATAGAAGGAGATTATTCAGAGGAAGCTGTGAAATTTTAAAGACCAAGAGCAGGTTCTGGGTTCAGAAAGCCTGGGCGCCACATACTAGGTGGGTGACCTTATCTAAAACTCTGAGCTTTACACTTCATCTTTCTGAATATGTATTTTTATTATAAAGTTTTGGGGGAAACATACAACCACTGAAATCAGAAAATCTATTAATAATTTTTATATCTTTTTTAATTTAAAAAGTTACTTTATTCTAGGCTTAATAAAGACTAGATTGAAATTGATGACCATAGAACAGTTAGAAATTCCCCACCACCAATATAACAATACTTACTTCAGATTTCAGTAACTGAACAATCTATTTAGAATTATGAGTTAACACAGATGCTAGCTGATTAGAAAACATAAGTACCTTAAATTTTTCTCTTAGGTCTTCTTCTGTGTAGGACTTTGGTATCATAACAAAGATTCTTGTAAGCTCTTCATCTTCAACATCTCGATGACTTCCAGATGATCTGGACTGAGCAATGAAAACCTAAGAAAAACACCCAAAAATAATGTTAAAAAAATTAGTCAATTGTTTTATATTCCTTATGTACACTTATTTCATGATTATGTTTATGTGATTCCTGTGAGGCTAAAATGCAATGTAATGGGGTTGTATCAAAACATTTTTTTCAAAAAGCAATCTTCATTGAAATGACTTTTTATATGAGAAGATACTAATTTTTACACTGAGTTGTTTTTTCCAATGTATTTCTACTTTTGCATTTTTGTTTAGCAACAGCAATAGTCAGGAAGACTTAATTTACAAGCTTTATTAAATCAACAGCTCTTGTTTTGACAGCTATTGATAAAATCAATTATACAAAGCAATCTTCTCAATTTTTTAAAACATCAGATAATATGAACAAGATTTTAATGCTAAGACCCTAATATTAACTCATGTGTCTAATCAAAACTGACATAAAAATGTGTGTATGAACTCCTTAATTCTGTACTCTAGAGATAGCACCTTGATTTTGATTGTTGCATAAGGCATTTGTTGTAAATTTTACATTTCTGCTACTTGACTAGCTAAGGTTTATAAACCACCTCCTGCATAGGGGTAAGTCGATACTTGGACTTACCTTTCTGCCCAAGACACCTGAATTCTCTTATTTCCCCTCAGAAGAAAATGAGGAAGCTAAAGTTTTCATACCTAGTTTTAATTTCTAGTTTTTTGCTGCTGCCATTTCTTGGCCCTGGTATTAGATGCTAGCCTTTCCACTTGGCCTTCCACTGGTCCCCTTTTTAAATCTTTTAGTACTCTCAAGCTACTTATAACTAACCTTTGTCACTGAGAGCCTATTAATGAAAATAATGACTTGTTTTCTTATTTCTACTCCTGCTTCTGCCCCTCAGCTTCTTCCATACCTCTCTGTGACGAGTTTCTATTCAAATTGGTCAGGTTCCAGGTCAGGATGTGTATGTATTGGCTTGTCTGGTAGTCTATCCAGCCCAGCCATCTTGCTCTCCTCACTCTGCCTAAGTCGTAAGGAAAAGCATACCTGGCCAGTTTCTTTGTGCTCTCTTTATTCCCATATTTTGGCATGTGATTTGTGGTCCAGTTCACATTAGTACTAAGCTGGGTGCAAACTTTCTTTTCCATTTATTTTTAATTTTTTAATCCAGGAGGTACACCCAGGGCACAAATCTTAAGTATACCAGTTTGAGGTATTTTTACATAAGTGTATACCAATGTAACTACCACCCAAATAGAGTATTCTCATTACCCCAGGTTATCTTGTGCCCCTTCCTATTTACCCTTACCCTCAACTCCAGGTAATCATTCTGCGTTCTATCAATAAGGAGAAAATTCTTACTTGCTGCCTCTCTTTTTTTCTCATGAGGTGCAAGGAGTTGCTGTTAATTGTTTCTTTCTTCACTTTATGGTGTTAAGATACAAACATTTGTGTGTGGGGGGGTGGGGAGAAGCACAAATAAAATAGAGACCTAATAGTTTGGGAAGCTCGACTGTGTATATGTAAAGGGGACTGGCAAGTGGGGAGCAAAAAGGGAAACTGAGGCTCTTACTTTTGGAGGAGCTTCTAAACATTCAATTGCAAATGTGGTTATGCCTAATATTAGCAGGAAAATGGATTTATCTTTGGGATCAAGGCTGGCTTGTCTCAGACCTCAGAATGTTGGTTCAAAAACATGCCAGGTATTTTATTATTAGAAAAATTTTAAATGTTATATGTCACAGAAATAACCAAGTTTCCCTGTAAATTATAATGTTTTATATGTTCAGGTGTCTAGACAGACAGGGCCTTTTAAACAGCTTGTATGTTACATAGCTACATACTTTTATGGGTATAAACGTAGGCTTGTTGCCATAGATATGTTTTCTGGATAGATAGAGGCTTTCACAGTAGTTAACAAAATATTAAACTTCCCTTCTGGGGAAGTCTTGCTGCTTTCTCAAATAAGATGGCCAGAAGCTCTGGAACATATAAACCTTGCCTAATAAAGGAAAATAAGCCATGATTTCAATCTTAAATGACTGCACTTATGAATCTTATCCCCGTAATAATAAAACCAAGCGTAATTATAATTAATGCCTAGGAGTTGCCTCCTGAAAACCTCCTTGTAACTCAAATGTGACCTCTCTCTAAGCCAAACATTGCAAATAAACTCATTACCTTCCCCCCGACGTGGGACATGACTCCCAAGATGAGCCTCCCTGGCACCAAGGGATTATTACCAAGCATTAATCAGCAATGCATTTGAAGAAGGACCTTGATCAAAAGGGGGAAATATTAAAGAAAATAGAGTTTTTATGGCAAAGAGATTTCAAAGTGAATCAGGAGGTCATTCTGGAGGTTATGCTTATGCAGGTCTTAGCCAGACTCCACAAAACGCCACACTAAACAAATCCTCAAATAAAAGTTCTCCAGAGGGCCCTAAGGATGTCCGGACAGCATAGGCAAGCCAAACAAAACCAATACCCTCTCATTAGGCCCTATCTTGGAATATATGAAAAGCTATTTCCCCAATATACATAGTTATACTTAGGTATAAATTCCATAATCATGATTCTTCTACTTATTTGAACCTATAGTTTTCAATTTATTTAAGTATATTTCTCAGAGACTTAAAGTCTTTGGATTGTTCCTAAATCAGTGGAGTCTTGAACCCCAGCAGATATGTGGCCAACTCCTGCTCTCCAGCTCTTCAGGCCTGCCCTGGACAAACAACAAAACAAAGATGATGGACCAGCCCCTGAACAAAAGGAAGGGGTATCTTCAACTGCAAACAAAACAATTCCATTCCTCTGCCCTATAATATCTCCATCTCTTCTCAGCCTAAAGTAGTCAGAGTGGACATTATCCCAAATCCCACAAGATTGAGAAATTAACAAAAATAAAGGGGAGTTTAACTGCTGACTAAAGTAGATATATTGTTATTGTAGTTGATGTCTTATGTTAACTGAATAACATGTACCATATATTTATACATATAGATAGAAAGAACATGGCAGGATCTGGTTTTAGCCAGAAATAGAGATTCTTTTCTGGGGTCTGCAAGACTCCTTGCAGAACCTTAGATTTGCAAGGGCAGTTGCCCCGCTCATGGGATGCGAGCTACATGGAAAAAGCAAAACACTTACTAAGGCAAAGAAAGGCTCACCTCAAACAGACCAGTATATATTTTTAGTATAGATGCTTTTAGGCATTGTGAGTAGCAGAAGCAAATAAACTCCTCTTGGGCTACAGAGCACTGGTGTGAGGTTTTGTTTTGCTTTGTTTTTGGCATTGGATTGTTAAGGCTGACAACGTTTTAAGACTGGCCACTTAAAATTCTGTACCTTTGGATCTTGAATGGCATACAGGTGAAAGATGGGATTTCTGTGGCTTGTCTAGTCTTTCTGGGCAACTGGAATCTACAAGTATCTCTATCACTTAAGAGACCATACACAAGGGAAAATCTGGGGAACACATAAAAGCCATGAAAACAAGAAAAAAGATACACTGCTCCAATTACAGTGTAATCCTATTTGTGGTAGAGGCGGCACAGGAGTTACTTAAGAAGCATGTTGAAATTAAAAAACAAACTCAGCCAATTATGAGTAACTGAAAGGTGAATAACAGAAGGATATGAAATACATACTCCACTACTGCAGCAAAAGCAGTGAAAATAACTGTTTCTGCTGCCACTGAAGTGCTTTGTGGCCACTTTTAGGAAGGAAGAGTACTGGTTCTCAAAAGTCCCTGTGTACACAGGGTGTAGAAACATCACTACTAGCAGCTTTGGTTAAGCATTCTCTAGGTCAATGGTTCTCAAAGTGTAGTCTCAGAACCAGCAGCACCGGCATTACCTATAACCCTGTTAGAAATGCAAATTCATGGGCACCAGCCGACCCACTGAATCAGAATCTCTCAGGGTGGGGCTCAGAAAATCGGGCTTTAGCAAGTTTTCCAGGTGATTCTTACACACAGTAAAGTTTGAGAACCACTGTCTAGGCAATTCTCCAGCTGGAACAAATATGGATATAAGAGAAAAACTGAGCCTAAGAGAATGGCTTTATACATAAGCCTGGGTGGGGAAAGGGCTATCAACAGTCTCACTAAGGGTTTATCAATTTTATTAATCTTTTCAAATAACCAACTTCTGGCTTTTCTGTTTTTTCTCTATTGCTCATTTTTACTGCATTGATTTCTGCTCTTTATTGTTTCTTTTCTTCTCCATACAGTGAGCTCAACATGCTCTTCTTTTTCTAGCTCCTAAAGGTGAAAAGTTAGATTGTTTATCTTAAAAATAAACTTTCTTTCTGTCCAGCATTAACATATCTAATATAAGCATTTCTTTTCTAAACAATGCTTTAGTTGCAGTCCACAAATTCTGATATGTCCTTTTCTTTTTGATTTAGCCCAAAAAGTTTCCTACTTTTCCTTGTGATACCTACTTTGGCCCATGGACTATTTACAAGTGGGTTGCTTAATTTACAAATACTGTTTTTGTTTTTTTTTATTTCTTTCTAGTTCTGTTGTAGTCAAGAAAACAGTCTTTTACTTCAATCCTTTGAAATTGAGACTTGATTTATGGTCCAGCATATGATCTATCTTAGTGATTGCTACACATACATTTTAAGAAGAATGTGTACTCTGTAGCTGTTGATTATAGTGTTCTACAGATATCAATAATATATAAATAGTCTTACTCAAATGTTACATATCATTACTGATTTTGTCTACTCGTTCTCTAAGAAAGGAGTATAAAAATCTCTATGACTGTGAAGTTATTTTTGTCCTTTCAATTCTATCACTAATACTTCATGTATTTTGAAGCTCTACTATTGGTTGCATAAACATTTGGGATGCCCATGTCTTCTTGATTAACTGACACTTTTATTCTTAAGAAATGTCCCTCTCTCTCTGCTAATACGTCTCTTTTGAAGTCCACTTTGCCTGATACCATGCTAGCCTTTTCTATCCTTTTACTTTCAATCACTCTATATCTTTATATTCCAGTGTGTCTCTTGTAAACAGCATTTAGTTGGGTCTTGTTTTATTATTATTTTTAACCCAGTCTGACAATCTCTGCCTTTTAATTGGAGTGGTTAGTTGTTTGATCCATTTATGTTTAATGTAATTATTGATATAGATGGATTTAAGTCTAGATAATGACATTTTAACTGTTTTTTTTTTTTTTTTTTTTTTTTAATAATACTAATCTTAAAAAGAGATACCATAACCATTTTCTGAATCATCTCAGTGAAATGGAAAATGCACAGGACTAGGATTGAGGCTCTATTTTTCTACTACTGGTAATTTAATTTTATTAAAACATCATCTGTTACAATATGTTATTACTTGGAATTTAATTTGCCTTGTAGTATTGCGTTATTTAATTTGTAAATTTGTTTGTATTTTTTTTCCCCCTACTGGAAACTGGCAATATATACCAAGCACTATATGAGATACTAGTAATAGAGTATTGAATAACAGAATAATGGCCCATTAGAAAATTAGAAAATTAGTCTAGTGGATGTAATGAATGGTCAATAGGGAAATACAAATAAGGAAGTTATAAGTATATGGGAAGATACTAGGGATAAAAGGAGCCTCAGGTAAGGTTTGAAATCAACGGTGCCATCATATCACAAATTTCTAAATTTTATTAGACTGTAGTGTTTAAAGTCAGTATCTATGTGGAACATATGCATAATAATTAACCTCTTAAGAAAGACTTCTCCTGAGATTTCACATTTACATACTATGGACTCTATGAAAGAGACATTCTTACAAAACTAAAACCAAGATTTTTCTCTTCTCTTTTCTAGGTTTACCCTCTTTACTTCAGATAACACAACTAGTTCCAGCATGACTTTAACTTGAACATTCTTTCCTGGCTCTAGGCCTGGTGCTGTGATATTATTTATCTTGTAGATCCTTTGGAACTTTGTGAAAGCAAAGCACATGAGAAAAATTGAAGTGAATTAACTGAACTAATTAATTTAGTTAACTGATTATAGAGGTATTGGAAAAAACTACCTTGGATCCAGTGGAAGACAGTCCAAAAATGCAGATGCTGAAGAATGAACCTAGACTGGTTAGCTAGGCACTGTAGTGAAACTCTCTGACTAAAACTGAGCAGAAAAAAATGTGAAAAAGAGAACTGCAAGCTTTTATTCTCTTTGGGAATGAACATTTTAATTTCTCCAAGGCTAAAAGGAGGGTACATTTCAGTGTTGGGACTTTAATTTTTCTTGTGGGAATTTAATCAAGGGAAGGGTCCAGAGATTTCAAAATTGGGGCATTTTTTGGGTTGCGCATATACTCTAAGTATAAAAACCATCTTTGCTAAGCTATGATACTCATAATTAGAATGAGATAAAAATTATCAAGCTAGTACAGGGGTCAGCAAACCACTGCTCTGTTTTTGTGTAGCCCATGAACTAAGAATTGTTTTTACGTTTTTAGAGGCTGTTAAAAAACAAAGAGAATATATGGCAGACACTGCATGTGGCCTGCAAAGTCTAAAATATTTACTATCTGGCCCTTTACAAAAAAGTTTGCCAAACCTTGATCTAGTATGTATTATGGCCTCAGAAAGAATTTTGTTGGTGCCCTGTTTTGACCCATTTCAGAGGGCTGAGGGAGCAGGAGAGGGAATGTCTACTGTGTTGTTGGTATATCCCAGGCTCTATTGTTTTTGTAGGTGGAGGTAAAGAGAAAACCTCCAGAGGCTGAAGTATTGTTCATATAAATCCATATTAACACTCTTCTCAAGTTTCTGTATTAAATGGGAAGCATTTTTGAAAAAAGTTGGGGGAAAAGGGAATTTTTTGTGGAAAGCTCTAACACAATTACACATACAGCAACGATTTCCACAGGACAGATGAAGGGTACAGTTTAAGTAACTGCCAGATTCTCAGGATTGGTTCCTGATTAGATTTCACAGCAAGTAAGGACTGACATTTGGCTACTATTGACCAACAAAGGAAGTGAGGGCTTATCTTGTGCCAGGCACTGTGCTAAAAGCATAGATTATCTAAAATAACCCTCAAAATCTCCATTATTGTAGGTGTGGAAACTTAATATAAATACCACTAGGGAGAAGTGAGAGTACACAAAGAAGCATTTAATAATGTAAAACCCACAGTACCATCACAATGATTTGGCTCTTAAAGTCAGCTTACTGTGGCCTGCTTTCAAAGAAAAATAGCAATAACAGAAAGGATCAAGAACAAAAATGCTATTAATACTTTCAAAATTAGGGCTTATTTAAAATTATTTTTTAAAACCACATAAGTTGTGATGAAGATGTAACAGTAGCAGTTTTAATACCCTGCGCCAATATTATATACATACATATTTTTGCTTGGTACTGGGAAAATGTTCAACACCAGAGGGCCATAATTTAATGCACTTCAATCAAAAGTTAAGTCCCATACCTATCTTGACAAAGCAAAGTTATCCATTTTTTAAATGTGGTAAACCGTGACGTCTGAGGAAGGAGGGTCAGAAAAGTTCTCCAAGCAGGCCACGGCCAGAATTAGGTCCTCGATGGGTGAAGGGCAGGAGGTCGGGAAGGCCCAGCCGCTGCAGCTCTGCCGCCAACCCTTGGGGCTGCCCAGTCCGCTTCCCGGTACGGAGGTTCTCTCCTCACCCCCTTCCCACAGCGGCCCGGCTCTGGCTCAAAGGAAAGGAGGACCTGAGAGACCCTCTCCCCAACGCCATCCAGCTCCCGGAAAGCTAGGTGCTGTCTGGTCGCTCTTGGGACTGACGTACCTGCCCCATATCCCTCCTGGAAGAGCACAGGGTGAAGCAGAACCGAAGAGACCCTCTCCCCGACGCCACCCCCGCTGCTGCCTAGGCCGCTCCGGCGACTGACGTTCTTTCCGCATTTCCCCACCTAGCACAGACTCAGGGGAAGGGAGGCCCGAGAGACCGCCCCCTAACAGCGCGCCGCGGGCATCCCTACCCGGTCACCCGCACCTTGATGGGCTTCGTATCGTTGGGGCTGAGGCACTGGCCGTGCATCTCCTCCATGGCCCTACAGGCCTGCGAGCTGCGGGCGAACTTGACGAAGGCGATGCCCTTGGACTCTTTGGTGTGCTTGTCCCGCACCACCCAGATGTCCTGGATCTCGCCGAAGGGCGAGAAGCGCTCCCTCAGCACTGACTCGGGCGTGTACTTGCTGATCACCAAGAAAATACGACTGTTGGGAGGCTCGTCCAGGCTGTCTACGCCCGGGCGGAAGCCGCCGCCACTCGCACAACTGCCGGATTCGTCCATGGCGCCCCACCCCAGCTTGGGAGCCAGGCCCTGTTCCCCCTCAGACCTTGTTTCCGCCGTGTCCGCCACGGCCACGGTAGCAACCGTAGCGGTTGCGGGCCCGGCACTCCGCTTCCGGAAGATGCAGGAGTCAGACTCCGGGCTCGGTCCCACCCTCCGGGCTGCGGGTTTCCAGAGAACGGCCTGCAGCGGCCCCTAGCGGCGCGGGGGAGCCTGTCCGGGTGCAGCGCTCCAAAGAGGCCACAGCTTCAGATGTGCAATTCTTGTTCTCTGTGGCCAGAACAGTCCATCTGGTGCACAAGCTTTCCTTGCGCTTTCTTTACCCCAGCCCCAAAGCCCAAGTATCCTTCCTCTTGCCATCTTGCTCATAGGCTCAGTAGAGGGCCACATTAGGACAGAAACTTAGAGTTGAAATGAACTTTTGAGATCCTCCATTTTCAGCTGCTTCTGTTAGAGTTGAAATTGAAGCCCATAGAATAGCCAAAAGCAAAACCAGAATCAACTCCGTATGTTGCTCAGCTCAGCTCAGCTCTCTTGAGCACCCCTGGAGGTTTGAGGGCTAAAGACGGACTCCTCAGCTGTGAAACTAGGAAAAATCATGGGCGTGTAAACAAAGTGGGCTTCTAAAGCTTCTTGTTTATTGGTGGTAGAGGAGAAATCGGCAGAAAACCAGAAGAAATCCAGGAACAAGGCCTGGATTTGACAGCATTGGAATGAAGTACAAGGAACCCAGAAAGTTTATCAGGAGCTACTAAGACCTGGTTTGCTGTGAAGTCAGATACATATTTATTGTGAACCTACCAAGTTCCAGGCTCTGTGTCAGGGGCTAGGCATACAATGGGGAACATGAAAGACATGATCCCTGGGCTTGTAGAGCTTTATTCTACTGTAGAAACGTTACCTGTAAACATATAATTCTAAAGAATGTCAGATTACAGAATTGAATGTTACCATTGAATTGTGTGAGCTTGGACAAATTACTTCATATTTCCAGCTTCAGTTTCCTGCAGTGTAAAGGAGAAATGTTACCTACTAAATGGAATAGTTGTTGTCAAGCTTAAGTAGTTAATTCTTTCATTCAATCAATAAATGTTTTTTACTATCTTTTATGTGTTGGACACTCTGCTATACTTTAAGGCAGGGGTTCGTAACAAGGGGTCCGTGAACTTGAACTGAAATTCAAAAAAACATTATTCTTTTGGGGACGTGTTGGTGCAGGTGTGATATATTTATTAAATAATACACAAAATAGTGTGGATTTAGTAAGGGGTCTGTGGTTTTCACATGACTGGCAAAAGGTGTCTGTGGAACAAAAATGGTTAAGAATCCCTGTTTTAAGGGATATAGTTTTAAACAAAATGGTCACTCTTCTTCCCTCATGGAGTTAATAATTTTGGATTATGTAGTTAGAATTATATGAAATAATATATATGGAGTCACGATTTTAGGGATTGAATGAGATATGTGTACAATGGCACAAGAGATTAAATTTTCTTCTTCTCCTTGACTATTGTGTCCACCACTTCACCGTTGCTATTACATAGTTGTGTGATGGCATCTAAGAGTTAAGGGTTCTGGGTTCTCCCCCTGGCTTTGCCACTAACAATATTGTGGTCTTGTGCAAGTCAATTTCTCCTTGTATTAATTTCTACACCTGTATAATGAGGTGTTTACTTTGGGGCTTAGCAAGTCTAGGAAGTATCTAGTCTTAATTTTCTCTTTCTCATAACAAGATCAATCAATGTGAATGAAAATAATGTGATAATATAATAATTTTATTGATGTGAGGAAATGCAAAGGCTCTGTGATAATATTTGCACACCACTGCCATCTAGTGGAAATCATGTAAATTTTCTTAAACCGGCACAGACTGGGTGATATTTGTAAATCAAGATTACTGATGGGTATCCTGAAAAATTGAGGCTGAAATTCAGAGCGGTTAATTTTTTTCTTAAGGAAGGAATAAAAGATCTCAGTAACAGAAATGTTGGGAAATTTAATATATTCAAGGAAAATAAATCTATTTATACATTACTCAAGTAAAATGAATACATTTTATTCATATAACTTATTTTTTTAACAATTTTTTGAGATATGTCACATACCATACAATTCTCCCATTTAAACTGTTCAATTAGATATTTTTTAATATGTTGAGGGTTGTTCAACTATCACCAAAACAATTAGAACATTATTATCATTCAAAAATGACAAAGTCATCAGGTTCAAATCATATATAATCATATTTGAATGTGAATCACATGTATTAAAACATCTGAAAATTCTGGAGTTCAAAAAAATGATGGTTAATTGGACTTATGTTAGAGAAAAGATGTGCTGGGTATTTGCAGATTATATATTTTTTAAGGTTGTAAAATATGTTACCTATAATGTACACTTATTAGCATGATAAAACTTACGTTTATTTCATATGAAATTCTGATGTCTCTTGAAACATTTTTCTTCTAAAATTCTTTTTAAAAAATGAGACAGATGATATTATGACTTATTTTTCAAGTGCCAGGAAAATAGTAAATTCTTGTCATTTCCCCCCCAAATTTCTAAAACTATGAGGTAATTACAATGAGGCTTAACTGATTGGAGATGTTAGTCTTCATACACTATACTGGATTAAGTGAATTTTTTGCCCTATTTGCAAATTTGCAGTGGATTTTACCACTGATATTTATTGGCGATTTGTTAGCAACTTCTAGATTGTTCTGAATGAATATAGTTCTGTGCATTCATTTTTTCCATCTAAAAGGCTACTGATAATTATGCAAGCACCTAGCCAGGCACGTGGTAGGCACTCAATAAATGGTAAACCTGAATTTGCAGGTCTTTGTATGAGTTTGAGAATAATATTTAATTCCTAATTTTTCCCCCCAGTAGACCTGGTCCTTTTGATTAAATTTAGTGACACACTTGTTTAAATGTGTAGATCACAGTACAGAACTCATAAGTACCACCAATAATGAAACCAATGGTTAGGTTTAACCATTTTATTTTCAGTACAATTCAGATGGTGATTGTGATTATTTAAATTAAAATTAATTAAAAATATATTCAGTTCCTCAGTCACATTAGCCACATTAAGTGCTCAAGAGCTACATAAAGGTAATGGAGAGTGCAGACATAGAACATTTCCACCATAATAGAAAGGTCTATTGGACAGCCCTGCTCTAGAGAACAAGAATATTGGGTAACCCACGCCCCCTTACCTAATTCACAAATTTTCACTATCACATTTCAATGTACCTTGACTGTTGAACAGTTTAAAAATGACTTTAATATTCCTATTTGACTGTCAACAGCATCCACATCTCACCAAACTATGTAACCACAAATAAGCTTCTCTTCTGTGATGGTTAGGCTAATGTGTCAACTCGGCCAGATAATTGTGTCCAGGTGTTTGGTCCAGGAAGCACTGGGCTAATTGTAAGACAAGATCATTTATGGACTTGATCACCAGTGAGTTTACTGCATGGATGGCTGATTACATCTGCCTCAATTAGGGAGATTGCATCAGCAATGGGTGACGCTTTTATCCAATCATTTGAATGCCTTAAAAGGGGAAGTGATTTCAACATTCAGAGAGAATTTCCCAGCTAGTCTTTGGACAGCCAACTTCTCCCAGAAACTCATTAAGGACCTTTCATAGGACTTTCATCGGAGCCCTTGGCTTGCAGCCTGCCTGTGGAACCTGGACTTGTGCATCCTCACGGTTGTGTGAGAGACTCTTATAAAATCTCATATTATTGACAGATATCTCCTGTTGATTCTGTTTCCCGAGAGAACCCTGACTAATACATCTTCCTACTTATATTTTCCTAACTTTGACTTTCTCACCCTCAAAACACTTGACCTTGTAGCTTTCTCAGTTCTTCCCTCCCTATGTCCCTCCATTACTCCTTCAGCACTAATCGGTTTCTATTCATGCTCTATGCCACTCTTTTGGCAATGAGTGACATGGAACCCTGCCGTTGGTTCTTGTAGCTCATTTATAACGATTTAACTTTTAACGTGTTTACATGTTACCCCAGCCAGTTTGTAATACATGGAAAATTGGAATTGCAGTTTGGTGTTTGTACTTCCAAGCTGCTTGTCACAGTACCTCGCCCATAGTAGCACTCGCTTTGTTTGTTGAACGTGATTTCTTTCCTTCAATCAAATGCTATTGAACCAATTCATTAAAAAAAAAAAAATGGGTTCCTACTTCAAGCAAAACCTCTGTACACACTGTGAACATACACAGAATTTAACTCTTTGGTTAGGTAAAAGTTAAAAAAAACTCAGGATTCAGAGCATTAGGCTTCTGACTTCACTGCTCTTGAACTTAGCCAATGATTGCAAAGCTAGAACAGAGCTCTGAAGCCCCTGAGAGAGTTGGGATCACGCGAGATCCAGGGACCAATCAGCAGCGCGGGTTGAGCCCGGCCTACCATTGGCTGGTTTCCACTGGAAGCACGTGCCTTTTGTGCCTGGGGCATAAAGTCTCTGGGGGGGTGCTGCGAGACTGTACTGTCCTGGCAGTGTGTTGGGTCCCTGAATCAGGGGAGACAGAGGTCTGAGCTGTTAGTCCTACGGTAGGTGTGGAACTGGCTGGCGGTAGTGGGCCGGCAGCAATGGGGTTGTTTTTACTATGGGGATACCTAGAGAAGAGCATCCAACTACCCCGGCCGCAGGAGGCTCACCTCATCCCCAGCCTGCAGGGCCCGTGTGTCCCAAAGTGCAACATAAAGACAGTTTCTAGCGAGGGCCCTCTCTATATCTGCTTAGATTTCCACCTGGGACTGATCCTAAATAGAGCTTTTTGCCCATGCTTGGTGAAAGTCAGACTTTACATGGAGGCATCGAAGAGCTCCAGGTTGGGATTTTGGATAGCTGGATTCTTGTTCCACTTATGGGGCTCAGTCACAGCCTTTTAGAAGGGGGAAAGGCTGTAAACAGCTGTGGAGTTTCATAGACCTGAAGTGATTTACCCAGGGCCACACCTTTATGATGACGTCCCACTTCAGGGCTCTTTCCACTACAACAGGCGAGATCCTACCTAATCCTTTTGAGTCTGTTCTAAGGAGCTTCTTCTCGCCTTGTTACATCACTTCACTTCTTTGGGTTTTGTATATTTGAAGCTTTATTGGTGTGTTGATTGTTCTTACTGCATTCCCCTTTTTGCAAAGTTAGAAATGGCAGTGGTACACTATTAAAATTTTTTTCACTTAGTATTCTTCACCCTCCGTCATCCATTAGGCAAAAAGATTTTAAGCTTCTGCAATGTGTCAGATATTGTGTTCAACTCAGGGTTGCCTAGATCACTTTTAAAAGGGGATTGTTACAATTAAACCTACAGAATTAAAGATCTAATATGGCATCGTTTCTGTAAGGGCTCCATGTCCTTATCTGTAAAAATGAAGATAAAAATAGCACCTACCTCACACGGCTGTTGTGAGGATTAAATGAGTTAATATATAAAGGGCTTAGAACATGTCTGGTACTTAAGTAGCATATATAAGCATATTTAAGTGCTTATACCCTTACCCTGTCCACTTAATATTGGAATTACGCCATCCTTGAATGAGTGGTCATTGTTATAGTAGATGTTAGTAGATGTTACATCTTCCTCTCTTTCAGGCAATATTTCTTCTTAAATGCTGATAGAGTGCCAGATGATTCCAGGACAAAATGAATTCCTTTGATATCCTTCTTAGTCTTCTTGCCCTCTCTCTTTTTGCCATTGCAGAATCTTTATATGTTTTTAATGTGCTTTGAAGAGGGATATAAGTACTTGCTTGGCAGTATTCTTCTGTGACTAAAGGTGGCAGCAGTGAAAGTTTTTTGATAAACAGTGATAATGGAACTTTTCCTATAAGTGACTTTCATGTGAACTCTATACCTTATGAGCAAAGAGAATATTTGTTTTTTGATTTTGTCTTTTTTTATGTCTAGTTTCCTGAATTACCAGTAATGTATAATTGATAAAAAAAAAAAGTAATCCAATCTTTGTCTTGTTTGTAAATCCTTAGAAATAAGGATTTTTTAAAGTTAGTACTTAGATGACATTTTGTTTTTCTACAATACAAACTTTCTGGCTATAGTGAATGTATTTTGCTAAAAGCCCATAAGCTTATTTCTGTGACTAAAGTTTTCCCATCTACGGTGTCTGTTCAAAGGCTCACTGAATTTTATATTTATTTTGAGAATTGATAGAACTCATATATGTAGAAATTGAATGCAGTATTTTGAGTGAAGTTTGGAATTTTAAAGTAATCTCCTCTTGGATAAAGTAAGCTTCCTTGCCGTTCTTTTCATCAGACCAAAAACATTAACAGTTTAGTTGTTTTTGGATACTGCCTAAAGAAATCTACCTTCCCTTTAGGTGGATTATTGAAACTGTTAGGGGTTTCTACATGGATTTAAAGAAATTAGAAAGATAGTAATATCTCAGGTTACTGTATTCGAGGAAGTAGGCCCTCCCTGAGTAATATCTAATTTAGTTAAACAATACTATGTTTGCCAACAATGGCAGAATAACACAAAAGTTTTCTATTTCTGACTAGAGTTACATAGGTAAACATATGTTAGGACTGCACTGTCAAAGAATTAGTTCTCTTTTTTTTTTTCATGATTTCTATAATAGTAATTCTCCATGTTGAAATACACTTCATGCCCCCTGCCCACATCCATTCTTCAAAGAATTCAAAAAACAGGAAAAGAAAACCCAGGCAGTATATCCATTAGCATTTCAAATGACATTTTTTTCAATGACTTTTTTTCTCAATAAGTTGGAATTATTTTAATTTTTGCATCTGTTTAGATGAAGTTAGTTACATAGGTAAATAAATTAGTATTAAATACATACTGATGTTGATTGAACTCAGTAATATTATTTCCGATTCTTTCAGATAACAGTTTCTCTAGCCTGGTAAGATTTGTTTAAAGCTGAGAATGTAAAGTTAATAAGGAATTATGTTACATAGAGCTTGCTGTAGGCCATTGCCTTTTTTGTATGATTTTTTATCTTATCGTTCTATTATTGCAAGTATATAAGTACTTATAATAAATACCATATGTAAGCACCTTTCCAATTTGTTTCTATCTTTATCTTTAAATAAGGCTATGCAAAATTAGATCTATATGCTTCACATAATTTTTTTCTTTTATCTCACATGTTTTTTTATTATTAGAGAAGTTGTAGAAATACAGAAAATCATGCATAAAATACAGAGTTTCTATATACCACTCTACTATTAACATCTTGCATTAGTGTGATACATGTATTGCAATTGATAAAAGCATGTTTTTGTAATTGTACTGTTAAGTATAGTCCATGGTGCACTTTAGGGTTCACTGTTTGTGTTGTACAGTCCTATGGAATTTCCCTTAATTTTTCTACTAGTAACATATGTACAACCCAAATATTTCCCTTTTAACCACTTTCACATGTATAATTTAGTGCTGTTGATTACATTCAGAATGTTGTGCTACCATCACCACCATTCATTACCAAAACTTTTCCATCATCCCAAATAGAAACACTGTACAATGTAAGCATTAATTCCCAATTCCCTACCCCCATTCCAGCTCCTGGTAACCTATATTCTATATTTATATTCTGTGAATTTGCTTATCCTAATTATTTCATATTAATGAGATCATACAATATTTGTCCTTTTGTGTCTGGCTTATTTTATTCAACATGATGCCTTCAAGGTTTATCCTGTTGTCACATGTATCAGGACTTCATTCCTTTTTACTGCTGAATAATATTCCATTGTGTATATACCATATTTTATCCATTTATTGGTTGATGGACACTTGGGTTGCTTCCATCTTTCACATCAGTTTTTTTTTTTTGCATGCACTTTTTGGAAGTAAAAAGAAAAAGGGAATTTGATTGACTTAAATAAGTTAGTATAATTGTTCGAAGACTGTAGTGAAACTAGGTTTAAACCAATAGCACTTTCTAAAATAAGCCTGATAAATGAGATGATCCAGTCTTTATAAATTGTATGCTATAATAGATCCATGTTTTTGAGGACTCAGACTTTATAGCATGCATGCTTTAAATTAGAGGGTTTTATTAGCATTTACTTCAGCCAAAGTGATGGAATTACTTTTTTTCCAGCTTTGCAAATCTGATCTTTTCCTTGGTCTGTGGTTTAATGTTTCATTGCAGAACAAAATGGGAGATGCTGAATCAGGCAAGAAGATCTTTATTCAAAAATGTGCTCAATGCCACACAGTGGAAAAAGGTGGAAAACACAAGACTGGTCCAAATCTCTGGGGCTTCTTTGGCCGAAAAACAGGACAAGCACCAGGATTTTCTTATTCTGAGGCAAATAAAAACAAAGGTAAAAACTAGGCAGTTGGGAGATGACCAGATACTTTGTCACAAAGAAGAAAGCACATAGTTTGTCATTATAATAATTTCTTAACTTGAGGAATTAAAAATGAATACTGATTTATGCCATAGGACCTGAATTTGGGTAACTGGTAATCTTTTTTATCAGAGGAATTAGCGATCTTGTGTGGCATAGGTTTTTGACTATACAGGGTATTTCATTTTATGCAGTAGATTTATCTTGAAAACATATGAGTTAACTTTAAAAAAAAATCAAATCATCAAATCATATTTTAATGATATAATTGTATTTTTCTATTTGTTGCTGTGTTCTTATGATGGAGGAAAAGTTTTATAGTTTGGAAAGTATATTCAACAATTTCTTTCTTGGTGGAAGGGGGTATATGGTAAAGTGAGAAAACATTTTAGGATTAAAAGATTAAAAATGGTTGGAAAAAATTATAACAGATATCTTTGAAAAACACTTTACTACTCCTGGAGATATATAAATATATATTCGATGTTGTTAACTGGATTATCATATCAGATTTTCTTAAAGTAGGGTACAATCTATTTTGAAAATTTTCTTGGGTGACTGACATTTCTAACAAGCTTGGATATCAGATTACTACTGTTTGGAAAGGTTTTACATATGCATTACTGGCAGCTGTAATTCTTCATAAATGACTCAAATTTAGTATTTTTTAAATTTTCAGTGGATTATAGCACTTACATAGACAATAATGTACCTCATTGGATTGTTATTTGAGCATTGCAGACCATGCTGCAGGAGAGGGGCTTTAAATGAGGGGAATTGGTAACTGGTGCACTATTTTTTTTTTTTTTTGATGCACCTCTAATAGCTTGCACTTTGTCAGATGGAGGATTCTGCTTTATTTAACCTGTGTTAATGTTTCTGTTAAGATAGGTAAGATATAGTGACCTTTTTTCCTGCCATTTTGAGGGAAAGGCTCCTGTAGATAATAAAATAGTGTGGTTAAAACAAAATTGTGGGAAACGGATGTGGCTCAAGTGATTGGGCTCCCGTCTACCATTTAAAAGGTCCAGGGTTCGATTCCCGGGGTCTCCTGGTGAAAGGCAAGCTGGCCCACGTGGAGTGCTGGCCCACGCGGAATGCTGGCCTGTGCAGGAAGTGGTGGCCCCTACAGGAGTGCTGGCACACATGAAGTGCTGGTCGCGCAGAGAGCTGGTGCAGCAAGATGACGCAACAAAAAGAGTCACAGAGGAGAGACAATAAGAGATGCAGCAGACCAGAGAGCTGAGGTGGCGCAAGAGATTGAGCACCTCTCTCCCACTCTGGAAGGTCCCCAGGTTGGTTCTTGGTGCTGCCTAAAGAGAAGACACGCAGACACAGAAGAACACACAGAGAGCAGACAGCAAGCGCAAAACAGTGGCGGGGAGGGGCATAAATAAATAAATCTTTAAAAAAAAGATTGTGTGTGAAGAGGTTGCCAACCTTTTAAATGAAAATAAGATACTTTTCACTTTCCTGAAGACTGAGAGCAGTACAATCATAGTAGGTTCATAGTAGGTGGCGAGCTGGTAAAGCCCTGTTCCCTAGATTTTTCTTTGGTTTCCAAGAAGACTGTGGTGGATTGGGGTGGGGAAGATATGGTAAGTGTAACTGCTTTAGAGCCAATAGATCTTAGCATTTGAGGACTACATATATGTATAAAATGCATAGATGATTGATAAAGTGCTTATACTAAAACTAAATAGAATTAAATTTAATTTTCATTGATTCAGGAATACTTCAGCATCTTTTCAAACATCAGCATAGTTATTAACACGATATCATTGTATTTGGGACATGCAAAAATGCTGATTAATAGGCATTTCCAGTTGATAGACTGCTGAATAAATCAGTTTTTAACTTGCATTTATACTTTGCATTTATATAGCTCAATTTTTTATTTTTTATTTTTTAATTTAATTTTTAATTTTTTCTTTTTTTAGCTCTTTAATTTTTAAAGTAATATTTCTCTGTAATGTTATTTTATTCTATTACAAGAGCAGTCAACATTTGAAGTTCCTATTTGTAGACTATTTATAATATACTATTTCTTCCTTTAGCAACCAATAGTTTGAGTATTTTATTTCTCATTAGCTTTGCTTTGAAATTATATTAAAAGTCATTACAAATATATCATTTATTATAGATTATATATAGATTGAAAGCTGTATAAAAGTCTTGTTTTTAACATTATTTAAAAATTAGAAATTAAATTTCTCTAAGTCAGAGCCTTTAAGTACTATTTGTGACTTATTTGGGGATATTATTTGTTAGTTCTACTGATGAAATAAGAATAAGTAACTTACTATCTTAATTAAACTAGGATTTAAAAATAAGGATTTTAAAAATATTATAGCACAACTTGGCCAAAGACAAACTTGAATAACTAGGAAGAAGAAGAACCAGGAAGACAGTAGTTTGGTGTTCATATAAATTATGGCATACTGTCAATCATATTTTACTTTCTGTTGCAAATAATTAAACTTTTAATTGTCAGAAGAATAAGGAAAATCTAATGTTTTAAAGAAGATTCTTTGTATAGTTTTACAGAATTCATGATTGTAGCTATAATCTTAAATTGTGTTTAAAAAAAAAAAATTGGTAAGTGGATAAAATTTTTCCTTTGAGAGTAATGCTTAGATAGTGCAGCAAAAAGCTATTTGATGGGAGCAATGGGGCTCAAGCAGTTCCACGCCCCCCTCCCACATGGAAGGTTCTGGGTTTGGTTCCCCATGCCTCCTGAAAGAACAAAAGCAAACAAGCAAAACAGACAAGAAAACCAACTCAGAGAAGCTGATGTGGCTCAGTGGTTGAGCACCGGCTTACCACATAAAAGGTCTCGGGTTCAATTCCTGGCCACCGGTACTTCAAAAAAGAAAAAAAACTCTTTGCATTTTGGGGCAATGATAATTAAAGCAGGTATTAGAAAGAGATTATTTGAATTAATTCGTAATTTGCCAAGGGTTCTGTGCTAAACAGTGACACCTAGGATTCAATCCCAGGCCTCCTTGGGCCTCTGAAGAAATCATGTCATGGGGTTAGCATCTTATCCAAACTCACTTATTTTTAGGGATTAGTCTTTACCTTTTGCCCATTGTCATGTCAAATCTAGTTAATGGAGGTAATAGGACACACTGAATCAGAAAAGTGTTAGAAATTAAAAAATTTTTTGAACTGCTTGTACCTTAAATGAAAATGAAAATGGTTCAAGAGGGTACTTCCCAGTAAAAGTGATGAGGAAATTATGTATG
This sequence comes from Cabassous unicinctus, assembly GCA_029593785.1. Classification (NCBI taxonomy): domain Eukaryota; kingdom Metazoa; phylum Chordata; class Mammalia; order Cingulata; family Chlamyphoridae; genus Cabassous; species Cabassous unicinctus. The sequence goes on along the minus strand of JAQZBX010030530.1, from coordinate 4,172 downwards.
TTCACTTCTTTCTACCCTCCCCTATTCCTTTCCTTCTGCCATCTGATTTTGTTTGGTGGTGTTATTATTTGTAATTTTAGTGGCTGTGTTTATGTTTCCAATAATATTTATATGCCTCTATTACTTGATTTATCCACTTTAAGCAACATCTGTTAATCTTCTGCTATGAAGGATAAGAAAATCAAACTGTTGGTACCACCTCTCACTTTCTTACATTCTCTCCTGACTTCTGCTTCTTAGGTTATTTCTATCCTGACATGATATGTATCATTTAAATCTTATGTAACTATAATCACAATAGTTGTTTTATCACTTGTTCTACATTTAAATGGTATTGCTGCTTATTCCCAGCTTTTACCACAGTGTCATTTATTATGTTTTGGTTGGTGCAAGGTTATCTATTAGTAGCTAGATCAAGAAAGAGCATTGGAATTGTATTATCCCAGTTTTTGGATATTTGGAACTGTGCATTGCCGTTGTACTTTAATTCCTGAGGATTCTGTATGCTTCATGCTGAGTGATTATTTGGACAAATCTGAAGCCAGCTTGATTGTTTCCCATTATAAATTACTTGTTTTCATTTTTCTTTTACTCTTTCCCCCCATGGTTTAAGTAAAATTCTTTTAATTGAAATTTAGTACCTTTGCTAGGCTTTGTCTAAGGCTTCATTGATCTGATTCCGTATTTCCTGAGACATGGTGTGCTCTTCCAATTGGTGCATTCAGGGTTTTTATAGTTGAAAATTTTCTTGAAGTATATGTTTTAATAATTTTATTCCGCTTTCAAAAAAATCTTGCATGGGCCACCAATTATGCATATTTTTGAAATCCTTTGTCTAATATTTTCTGTTTCTGTAATTTTTCCTTTGATCCTTTTAAAAATATTGTCTTTATCCTTTCTATTTCATTTTTGTCAATATTTTCAAGCCTAACTGCTATCATTATCTATTCTTTTTGCTGTCCTTTATGTCTTTCTGTTTTATCAGTGTCTCCTTGAGCATTTGAGCTCTGCTTCAAGCCCTTGATTCATAAAAACCTTTTATGAATCCATGGGAATGTGGTCATGATTTTCATCTGCTTAATGTACACAGATAATTCTGATATGTATTTTTCATTTATCTTTTGTTTTTTATATTCTTTTCCATTACGTGTATGTGTGTATGTTTGCATGTTTTCAATACTCTTTTGTGCTGACTCCTCATCTTTTGATGAGGCTAGTTCTTCCTGGACCAGTTATATACAGGACAGTAAGGTTGAGGAGCCAAGTGGTCCAGTTAGTTATGAGGTTCTCCTTACCCACAGTTTCGTTAGAGATTTATGTAGGTGTCTGTGAGTGTATATATGTGTATGTTTTTTGGGGGTGGGGTTGTCTCTTTACTTCAGCTGACAGACACTAGCAGGTCTGGGGTTATCCAACATTTTTCAGTTTCTCTTCTGCCCTATAACAAAGTAAAGTTCTTCTTTCAAAGATGGAATGTCTGTGTTTTCTTTTTCCAATCCTGGCTCCCTTGTCCCTCCATGGTGTCAGACTGAATTTAGGGAGGCTTTCATAGCCAGCCCATGTATTCTACTCCTTTTGAGGCAAAAAAGGATTATGACTTTGCTCTTTTGGGTGTGTCACTTTCTTTGGAGAACTTTTCTCTTCTTCTGAGATCATAAGTAATAGGTGTCCTGTCACTCTGGTCCAGTTTTCATGTTGGCAGTTGTCTAATTAAATGAAGTTTTGGGGTTATAATTGATTCCTCAAAAGGTTAATAAAAAAATGGCATTAGCATTTCTGTTTCTCTTTGTCCCTGTTGCTTTTGACTGGCTTTAGAAAGGAAAAGAAGGTAGACACAAACTTATCTGTCATCTTAAAACTGTATTCCTAAAATCAAAGGTTTTAATAAAGAAAAATAAGGACAGAGGCAGTTTGGTATGAGTGGCAGAAAGAACCTGGAAATAAAAGTTAGTAGCCACAGATTCTTATCTCTAAGTAGCCTTGTCTTCTTAAGGGTAAATTAGTTAACTCTCTTTGGACCATCATTTACTCATCCTGCAAAATGAGGGGTTGGATTAAATCATCTCTAAGGTCTTTTTGTAGAAGGAACTCTCTCTGATTCTAGAAGGATGGGGTATTGCTTAGGCACAACATCTCTGAGATGATCGTTCTGTGGAGTACCTTGAATAATCCCAAACAGCATGTAATTACTTGATTTCTACAGGAAAGCCAAGGAGTGGAACAGACTGATTATGGAATTTTCTTGTAGGTCAGAAACTTTTAAGTATTCTTGGTTTTATTAGCCATCCTATTGAGCCCAAGAGGAATATTTTGTTCATATATTGGTGTGTGTGTCGGGGGGGTCACATAAAAAAATAAACCTTACAAATGTAACTACATAAACTTAAAACTTATTTTCGCCTTTACAGATGTTGTCTGGGGAGAAGAGACTTTGATGGAATATTTGGAGAACCCAAAGAAATATATCCCTGGAACTAAAATGATCTTTGCTGGTATTAAAAAGAAGAGTGAGAGAGAAGATCTAATTCAGTACTTAAAAAAGGCAGCATCTTCATGAAATACTTTTATAATTTCAAAAATATTAGTGATAAGCCAAAATTTTCTAATTTCAAATATTGCATATTTAAGAAGTCATATTTGATCTTTCTTGATCAGCCTATAAGAAGTTTAACATTTTAAAATAAAGGTTGATATTTTTCATTGTGTATAATCTTCTGAGCAAATACCCTTCAGAGTCTGAACTTGCTTTTGTCTACTTACTAAGGATGAGGATAAGATCAAGATGAAGGAGGAGAGGGATGGAGCTGAAATCTGTGCTTCAGTAGTCTCTACATGTGTAAAATATTTTATAAGTTTAACAACTGCTGTTGATGGAGAAAGCACCCACATACTTATTTCTCTGTAATTTAAATGTAAACAGCAGGCATTAACTTTAGTTTTCACTAATCTGTTTGGCTCTTTTTAAAAAATTATAAACAGTACTTAAAGTAACTTTTTAAAAAGTAGGAAGTAGGGAGAGTGAATTCAAATATTTGATTCTACCTTAGGAGTATTATTGGGGGTGGGGGGAGCAATTTGTTGACCATGGGTGACATAAAGTGAAATCTGGAGAGAAGGGGAAAGCATCTTTTATGCTAATAAACATATCCCCTAATATATCATCTTTTTGCTTTAATTTCTGTATTTTATTTGCTTTTCTAATCCTGAATAATGTAAAGCCGTATGGTAGGGATAGAAAACAGGGACTCCGAGGAAGGAGAAGACTTTAAAAAAAAAACAAAAAAAACAATTCACCATATTGTGGAATGAGTCTGAAAACAAAACCACCTCACAGTAAGTGGGAGTGAGGCATGGCAGGGCAGTTACACAACAGGGCCTTTATGCAAGGGAGCAGTGGCTCTGCAGTGTGAAGCAGCACCTGAAGCAGTACTCTATAACCTAAATGATGTGGCTCAATGCAACAAGGAAAAGTTATTTCCCTACCAGTCAGGGAGGTAATGGATTGGGTAGGGGTCATTATGAGGTGGGATGGGACATACATTTCCTCATCTACCCTTCACAGAAACACCTCTGTGAGGTGATTAAGTTAGGCTTACAGAGATGTGGTCCCAGAACCCAAACCCAGATCTTCTACTTCAATTTCTGGAGACTCTTCACCATATCATAAGGATAATATGTTACTTAGTTAACATTAGCAGACCCCGCTAATGAGAAGATAGCCTAGCATAAGGTTTCCAGTCTTGAAAGGAACGTGGTTGAAAAAGCAGTGATCTGCCAAGTGCCCAGAATTACTCTAAATGCTTCTGGCAAGTGGGGAGGATGTTCTCATGTAGCCCAGTATTGTGCCAGTGCCAGTATTGTGTAGGAGAGTGTGTCCCTTGGGCAAAGACAGCTCCAGGCAAAGCTAAGCTTGTTAGTCTCACCCTGGAGGAATTCTTACATGAGGGCAGAAACGTTTGTAGGGACAAGAGTGTGCTGGGGATGTTGCTGTCCCAGGGCTGAGTTGGATTTGCTAGAATATCGAATTTGGTTACATAGTTCATATTCTAATTTGCATGAGGCCAGAGAACTCTGGAAGAAAGAACTTAAACTCAATTCACATTCACAGTTACTGTTCACATTTATACAACCCTGACAGCTGGTCTGTGTGGTGGTAACAAAAGCCTTATTGC
>JAQZBX010030529.1:11740-26862 GCA_029593785.1 Cabassous unicinctus | reverse complement strand
CAATGGCGCAGCCCCACCCAGCCTGGACTGGCTCTCGGGACAGGGCAGACCAAACCTGGGAGTCAAAAGCAGGGTGTCAGCCCCAGGCTCTCTCTCCCCTCTCCTGTGGAGTTCTCAACAATTAGTCCAGGCTATAAGAGAGGGAGATTGCGAGGGTCGGGTTTCTCCAGTCCTTCCTAGGCTCCCAGGGCAAACTGCCTTGTGGAGGGGACTGTGGGGCTCCGCAGCCCAAATTTGCACATCAGAACCTGAGTCAGCCTAAGGCTGTGTCCCTCTCTCTCCCCTTTCCGGGAGTGGTAGATCCCTGGAGCCCCCTTTGTCTGTAGTCGCAGGCCCAGTGGCCCGAGAATTCTTAAGAGTGTGGGGGAGGGTGCCGGCAGCAGCCGCCGCTGCTGATTAAAAACTCATGGTTCTGGTTCTGTCGTCGCGATTTCTCTCTTTTATCCCTCTCTCCTCTCAGTGGTGTGCAGTCTTTCCCTGCTGTCCTAAACTCTAGAAGATCTATTTTGGGTCTGTTTCAGCCTGTTCTTTAGCTATTTTTCTGGAGAAGAGATTCCTGTGTGTTACTAGTCAGCCATCTTCCCGGAAGTCCCCAACTTTTTCTTATATTAACACATTATAGGTATAGCTTTAAATTTAGTTGATCTCTGTGTCCCAGGTTAGAAACATTACCCTCAGATTCTGATTGAAATTAAGAAACATAAAATTTAAATGTGTCAGAACAGGAATCAGCAATCACCACACAGATTCCTGACATTGTAAAAGCTGACCATGAGGCCAGCTTTTGTCATATAAAGTATTGTTCCTTTATAGTTTGGCAAACATTCTTCAGTAGGACCAACAGCTTACCAGAAGTTTCTACTCAACTATTGAGCAGGAAAAACTTTGTTCCAGAAGCATTAGGACAGTGTATCCCCATTCACCATAGGGGAGAAAGTAAAATTATCAGTCTTTGACATGAGAAGACAAGGAATGAGTCAACTTTAAAGTGTTAACAGAATTTACAGCAGTAATGACATTTCCCTCTTCTTTACAGGCAACTGAGTATCTTGCATTAAATGCAGCATAACACAAATATCATAGTTTCAGTGGCCAACAATAACAAAAATTCATTTCTTTCTTATAATGCATGCACTTATACTTGTGAGATAAATACAATGTTTTTTATGAGACCTTGTATTTTATAACACTCATTTTTATAGAATTATTACAAAATTACTAATTTAGTTCTGAAACCCCTAAATTTTTACATACTTTTATGCTATCAAATTCCATTTTTCCACCAAACCACCTCTCATATTTTCCTAGCCTCCTTTCCTAATTTGTAATATTACATTTTATGCCTTTTTTTAACCTCTATAAGGCTTATTCTTCCCTTTTGTCAGTTTTTTGAATGGTCCTCTCAGAGTCATTTACTTCATGTAGTTTCCTCAGAAAATATAAGTGGTTATAAGGAAAGCAAACAATTGAAATATCTGAAAGTTTTGTTCCTCATAAATGATTCATATTTTCCTGATTATGATATCCTTTTTACTATTTTAACTTTTATGACTGAATTTTCATTATCAATTATGTAGGACTATTTACTAATTTTCCATATGTCATTTCAAATGGAAGAACATGTCTTTCTACAAATATAATGTTAGTATTTAGTTTTGATATTCTTCCCTCCATTTTCTCTATTTTCTTAGTTCCAGATATTGCCATCTTTATTCAGGACACTTTATTGCCACCATCAAATGAGAAATTTGGCAAGTAATTATGTATTTTCCAAATAAATTTTCATTAGAGTCTCTTTTTCACTTATGCTATTGAAAAATGCAGTAGTTTAATTTAATATTTTCCCTTTAGAATACATTTTAATGAAAATATTTATTATTCCTTTGGCTTTAAAATAACAATGAGGAAATTTTTAATATGTTACAATATTCCAAAGAGAAATTCAGCTTTGTGATATATGTCATGTTAAGCAGAATTATTTTTATACTTTAACAAGGCACCATATAAAATTTGCTGTTCATTCTTTTGAAGATGACTGTGAATTTCTTAAAAATTTCTAGGCATCATGTTTCTTTAACAAGTTTAATTTGTATCTATTTGTAAAGCTTATTTCAGGAAGAAAATAAGCTTTATAAAGCTTATTATAAAGATTTATAAAGTTAATATGTATATAAATTGCTTTAACTGATGTATTGTGAGCATTTTGCTATACTTGTTTTAGGATATATCTATTCATCTATCCATCCTTCTTGTTACTTTTATACATACATTCATTTCAACTTAATGGTCAAATATCAACACTCTATCATAAACTCTTCAAGATGTAAACAATGACCTCGTGTCCATCTAAATATAGTATTAATACTATTTCTTTGTTGTTAATATTTAACGTCAAAAGTATGAATATTAAATAATATTAAATAATATTAAGTATTAAATCTCCTATGCACAGATGGAGGTGTACATAGGTTTGTGCCAATTTATGGGGCAGCAGGGGGAAGTACTGAACCATGTCAATTATGCTGGCTCACCCTCCCAAAACAGGTTTTGTGGACAGAAGCAGTTCATACACAGCTAAGAAGTGGAAGAATCAGTCAAAATGAAGAGAATTGATAGAGATTACCCTTTCAATACATACCTTAGGGTGCTTGGAAAGGGGTGGGCCATGGAGAAAAGATGGGATATTCAGATTCCTGTGTAAACAGGAAAATTCCCAAGTCTGCCAGGACCTGCCCAGGACAGGAAACTGGACCAGAAATGACTGAAAGAATCCCATGTATTTGCCATAGGCTGATCATAGGAGGATAGCTAAACTCTGAAGGAGAACACCTGTCAATGCAGAGCCAATTTGCAAAAGCTGTGAATGGTAGTATTTTGTTGTTTTTTCTCCATAGATTTGTTCTGGTTCTGGTACTCAAAGAAGTCTGTGTCATATCACTAGCTAGATACAAACTAAAAAGACAGATGAATCAGGCATTAAATTGCACAGGAAACACATTAAAATATTTAAACATACAGTTTTAAAAGAAGGTTAAAGATAAGAAAATGAAATTGCATATGGCATATCCAAAGGAAGAGGATTAGGTAAAGAAACAGCCAAAGAAGGAGATACATCTTTGTAGATACATGCAAAACATTTTAAACATAATATTCAAAAACATGGAGGAAAAAATGAAAGGATACCAGGAAAATGATAATTGAACAAAATGAGTAACCCAACAAAGAGAGAGAGAGAGTTTATAAAAATGAATCAAATAGGGAAAAGGATGTGAATTAAGTGATTGGGCTCCCCTCTACCATAAAGAAGACCCAGAGTTCGATTCCCTGGGCCTCCTTGGTCCACGTGGAGTGCTGGTCCACATCGAGTGCTGGTCCACATGGAGTGCTGGCCTACACAAAATGCTTGTCAATGCAGGAGAGCTGGTCCACACAGGAGAGCTGGTCAAGCAAGATGCTGTAACAAAAATAGACACAGAGGAGAGACAATAAGAGATGCAGCAGACAGGGGAGCTGAGGTGGTGCAAGAGATTGATTCCCCATCTTCCACTCTGGAAGATCCCATGTTTGTTTCCCTGTGCTGCTTAAGAGAAGACAAACAAACACAGAAGAACACACAGAGACCAGACAGCGAGTGCAAAACAATGGGGGGCAGGAGGGAGAGAAATAAATAAATAAAAATAAATCTTTAAAAAAAAATTATTGTGCAAAACCCAACTAATTGAAAAAAAAAAGAATCAAACAGTAAAACAGGAATTGAACATTAAAATAACTGAATAAAACCTTCTCAGGGGGTTTTCATCAGTACATTAGAGAATGTTGAAAAAAAAAATCAGTCATACTCATTTTCCAGAAATAATACTAGAAAACCCAAATATCACCACGATTACTCAACATTTTCTGGTATTAATTGCCAGAAAGATTAGGCAAGCCAAAGAAATAAAAGCCAACAAAATTGGAAAGGAAAAGGTTAAGCATTCCCTATCTGCAAATGACAGGGTCGCAAACCTAGAACATCCAGAAAAATCCATAACTAACCTAATAGAGCTAATAAATGGATTCAGCAAATTGACAATATACAAGATTAATAGACAAAAATCAGTGGTTTCTCTATATATTAGCAACAAACACACTAAAAGTAATTCAAGAAATCAATAAATATATATTAGCAGACAAAAGAAATCAAATATTTAGAAATACATATATCCAAGTATATAAATTATTTGTACATGGAAACATTGTTTGAAAATAATAAGTTTTGGAGAAGGTATTGAGAAATAGGATCTCTAGTATTGTTTTTGGGAAAGTAAAAATTTTTGGAAAGTAAAATTGAGCAGCTTCTGTGTAAAAAAGTTTAACATTTGTCCTGGCAACATCACTTCCAGGCATATACTGAATAATTAGATACAAGGAATTGCACTACTAATCAACAACAATAATTTCATGGTATTACTCACAATGGAAAAATCATGGAAGCAACCCAAGAGTCCATTAACTGAAGAAGATAAATAAAATGTGTGAAATTCATAATGGAATAAAAAGGAATGAAGTTCTGATACATGATGCAACATCAATGCACACTGATGACATCATACTTGGGGAAAAAGCCAGACACAAAAGTGCAAATATGGTATGGTTTCACCGTTATGAAAGAATCAGGATGTGCAAACTCGTAAAGTTAGAAATTAGAAAATAGGATAACCAGGACCAAGTTTAGTGTAGGGAATGGGGAATTAATGCTTACTTGGTACAGTTTCTATCTGTGGAAATGGAAGATTTGGTATTTGACGGTGGTGATGGCAACACAACATTGTGAATGTAATTAACTCCAGTGAAATGTGTACTTTAACGTGTTTAATCTGGTAAATTTTAAGCTGTGTATATGTTACCATAGGAAGATAAATTTATCCACACACCAGAATTTCACAATAATAAAAATGAATATAATGAATAGAACTAACAAAATTATTATAATGAATTATAAAAATGAATATAAAGAATACAATGAATAGAACACAATTATTGATGACAAAATTTGAATTTCCATTGAAAATTAGAAATTAAGAAAGCCTTGTGTCCTCCACATGAACTTCACAGTTTCCCAATACTTAATATATGTCTGTTATTTTGGTATGGTAAAATGAAATGTCATATTTGTAAGATCTGAATTACTCTGTGAACCAGTTTATTTCTAGTTGATAGAATTATTTGTTTTACCTCAAAGATAATTTTTCTTATGTATTAAATCTGGTAACTCAACATTAGAAATCCATTCAGTCTTTACTAAATCACCGGCATATGATTGACTATATGCTTCTGCAAGTGGATGGAATTATTTAATACAAGTTTCATGCAGAAAAATTAACCTTTTACAAACATTTGCAATTAGGTTTAAATCATTGGCTGTTGAGGAAAAGGAAACTGTGGCATGGAGCCTATGCACTCATATCAAAATTTAATTTTTTCCCTCCTTATACAATATGAACTTAATTGTCATGAGAAAGCTATTCTCTTTCCAATACCTACATTTATGGATACATTCATAGGACTGATTAGAAGGTCCAGGCAAAATGTTATAGAAAAAGGGTCAGTGTCATCTCAGAAAACTCATTTGCTTATTAAAATCTATTTTGATATATGGAAGTTTACAAAAAGAGTGACTTCTTTAAACTAACGCCATCTGTAGCTCTTGGCAAAAGATACCTGAAGTTTATGCTTGAAGGTTGAAGGTGCTTCATGTGAAACCTTTCTTCTAACCTTAGATTCAGACTGCTTAAGAAATTGATGCTAAAGAAACAGTGTGCTCTTCCTAGATTTTTACTATTTTAGACACCTATATATTACACCCCTAAGATTAGTCCCATATATATTCATTCAACAATTACCTTCCTTTCATGTATTATTCTTGGCACTCAGTAAAACTGCTTATGGCTATTATAATTTCACATGCTCAAATTAGAATTTAGGATTATAAAATGTGCACAAATATTTTCCAAATAGCATTTGTGGAGAGATGAGACATTCACCCAGAATTTTACATAAGAGGATAGACATGAATCAGCATTCCTTTTAAAGTCAAACAACAGAAATTTCAAGCCCTTTGCAGTGTTTTAAAATCTAGTGATACATTATGAAAATATGAGGATATTATGCTAAGTGAAATAAGCCAAACAAAAAAATACAACTATTGTATGGTATTATTAATATGAACTAAATTCAAAGAATAAGCACATGGTTTGAAAACATAGAGTATAAGTTATTAGGAGATAAGAAGAGGACTGAGAAGGACTACTGAGGCTTAATGTATGTAGAAGTTTTAATTAACTTGTCTGTAAAAGTGTGGAAATGGAGAGAGTTGATGGGAACACATAATAGTAAGTAATATCTGGTTTATAAATGGGATTATGGCTGAAAAGGGTAGTCTAGGGATGTAAATGTCAATTGAAAGAAAGCTGCAGAATAACCTAGGGACTGAATAACACTGTGAAACCAGAGGTGAATGAGAATTGTGATTGATGCTACAGATGCAAGAGTGTCCGTCTGTGAGCTAGATGAGATATATGTCACTATTGCAGGGTGGTGGAAATGTGGAGAAGCATGGGAAAAATACAATTGCTGTGACTATGGACTGTGATTAACAGCAATACTTTAATATTCTTGCATTAATGCCTAAGATGTAATGTTTTGATAATGAGAGTGTATGGAAAAAGTGTGCCAAATGTACACTATGTACCATGGTTGGTAGTAATAAGCTGATGACATTATCTTATAATTTGTAGCAAATGTTCCACTACAGTGTGGTGTGTTGGCGAAGAGCTCTCCTATGGGCATTCTACACATGTGCATGATTGTTTTGTAATATAAAACCTTCTGTAATAAAATATATTTTAAAAAATAATAATAGGGTGGGTTGGGAGGAAAATACACCAAATGTCTGATATGGACTCTAGTTTGTCATAATGTTTTGATGATATTCTTTCATAATTTGTAACAAATGATTCACAACAATGCAAGGTGTTGGTGAGTTGATGTAAGGAACCCCTCTATGATGTTATGCATGTGTGTTTTGTAAGTTCACAACTTTCACTATATATTTATGGTTTATGTATGTTCATGTGTGAATGATATAGTTCAATAATGTTTTAAAAATCTAGTAAGACATTGTAGTGGGGCATCAGAATAGTTAATCTAAAATGCTTAAATTTTTAAACATTTAACTATGGGTAAATTGGACTATGGGAGGAAAATAAAAGAAAATTTTGCATGTTTCCCATGCTGCAGAAATTATCAACCTAATAAGACCACTTGCCTATGTGCCAGAAAATGTTCTGGCTTAAATCAGTTCAATCTGTAAAGGAGGTCACAGTAACATGTGCATTATTAACACTTCTAGACTTCTACTTTCCCAAAAAGAGAAGCAATATGTTTAAGAATTCCCCAAATCTTTAAACTCAATATTGTAGGCACAAAACATAATAAAATATAGCATGTTCACCAACAGATAACCAATAGTGTAGCTATGTTCTAAAAAATACTGCCTGGATATTTTTTCCTGTATGATCAAGCCCTCCGTAGCCACAGGTTTATTGGACTGTATGAGCTGACATTAAATTCTTTTGTGTGTTTGTGCCAAAAGTCCATCCGAACTTCCTTTTAAGTTCATTTTTAATATGTTCAAGAGAAAACACCTGCTTCAGTTTTAATTAGGGGTCTTGAATTTTAAGGACAGGAACTCCATTTTTAACAATGTTGGCTAAAATTACTTTTGGATTTACTGAAGGAAAATAATAGGAGAAAAAACAGTAAATCAAAGCAAATATCTTGAGGTCAGTTAAAGGCCATATTTGTAGTTGGAATATTAAAATAAATCTCATCATCCACACTGTAAAAATTAATGCCACTAGTAGTAATCAGCAGGAAAAATAAACCTGCTAACAACCAGCGCACTCTTTAGCAAAAAGCAGTTTAATTCAAATACGAAGATCAAGGTATTAACACTACCTAACCAAACTTTTCCATCTACCATAAACCATCAGCAATGAAGGGAGAAAATAATTACATTAAAAAAAAATCAAATAAGCATAAGCATAAATATTTCTTACAGGGATAATGATGGCCCAACTCCTAAGATAGTGCTCAGAAGGACTAAAAGTAGAGTGAAGGCAATGTTTAGGGATTAGTATCCCACAAATAGTCTTTGAAAACCCCGAGTACCACAACACACTAAACTTACCTATGAATTAGAAACAAGATGCTGCTGCTGCTTCTTTGTTGACATTTGAAATATGCAATATTATGTAGGCTTGGCCTTTCAATGTGGAAGCAGGACATTTAGAACAATAGCTAAAATTTTTTGAAATTATTTCACACCCCAAATTTGGGATGATATATCTTAACTGTGAAACTAAATATAATCTATAACTTCTCCTTCCTTCAATGAAACCATCTTAAAGAGTCAGAAAACTAAAACACTTCAAACATAATTAATATTTAAGGTCCTGATTTTTTTTTCCCAGATGAGCACTGCTTGATGTTACAAAATCATGCATGGTAAGACAAACTTAAATTGTTAATTGAAGTCATATGAGAAATTTATTCATAAGGTTTCAGGTTTCAAATTGAACTATTATTTAAGAAATCACAACTATTCAAGTTTTGGAAAAGAATATTTTTATTAATAAGAATATGTATGATTATATATAGTGATAATCATATGCCCTTTCCCTTTTCTATTCATATATCTGTTTTAGGTAATATTATATTCAAACTCTTCAACTAGAAAACATATTGCAAGAGAATAAATGAAGAAGTAGTTATGAGAATTCATCTAGCTCTCAGGAAGCCCTGATTAAAGAGATTTTCAAAAGGATAAAGCAATTTCTCCTAAATAATTTTATTTTGGCTTTGGGAAATAGCTTATTTTTTAAATGTATGATTGCATTACAATATAAGGCAGTTATTACTTTTATTAACTTAAATAATTAGTTATAATTATAACAGTTTTTTGGTTTTTTATTTTTTTTATTTTAAAGAAGATTTAGATTACATAAATATTACGTAAAATATATAAGGGATTCCCATATGCCTCACTCTCTCCACAAATCATACTTTCCCACATTGACAACATACTTCATTAGTGTGGTACATTTCTTACAATTGATGAACACATATTGAAGCATTTCTACTCTCCAGGGACAGCAGTTTACAGTAAAATTTGCACTCTGTCCTGCACAATTTTGAAGGTTATGACAAAATATAAAATCACCTGTATTGTTCTTAATATGGTAATTGTCAGTATATATACAGAATTATAAGTTATTTTGAGTTTTCAATAATTTCTTAGAATACAAATTGTTCCTGAAATCCCCCAAAATATATAAAGAGTTGATTTATGGAAATTACATTAAATTATTTTCTACAATTTATCAAGGAATATCAAAGAATATACTTTTTTATGTATTTTGCTTACGTACAAAATTTCCATGATAATTTTAATAATATCACATTAATAGATGCCTGGCCATCCTTTTTTGCTCTTACTCATCTCCAGATGCCAATCTTCCCAGTTCCTCTAAGAATTGAGTTACCCTGAACTACTCTTTCCAAATAAGGAATTTTGTAGACCCTATCAAGTTGAGGATATCTTCAAAGTTTTGCTTTTCTTGCCAAAAAATAAACGTATAGAATCTGAGAAGACGGAATGATTAGGAATGTAGGGTAAAATCAGTTAGGGGTCTGTGAAACCCTAACAGTATATCCCTTGCTGTGACAAAACCAAAGACATCCTATACTAAATCATGAGGGGATTATGCTTTCATAGATTTCACTTATTTTCTTTATTCAAAAATGTTTCATTCCAAATTATGTAACTGTGATGATAAACTGTGGGTGTATGTGGAGTCTTCCATTTTTGAGCCTTCATTTACCAGTCCTTTCAGGGAGTTCCTTATCCTCTCCCATAATCTCATACATTTCTTAATTTTTATTTTTATTTTTTACATTTAAAGAAGCATTAGATTACATAAATATTACATAAAAAATATAGGGGATTTCAATATGCCCAGTCCACTCCCCTTCCCATACTTTCCCATGTTAACAACATCATTTATTTATGTGGTACATTTGTTAAAATTGAGAAACACCTATTGATATATTGCTACTAACATTGGACTATAGTTTACATTACAGATTACACTCTGACCTGCACAGTTTTATAGGTTAAGACAAAATGGATAATGGCTTGAATCCATCATTGCAATGTCATGCAGGACAACTCCAATATACCAAAATGTTCCCGTTGTAAAAGTATTCTTCCCTCTACTTCTCCTCTGAATCTCTGGTGGCCAGTGTCTTATATGAATGATAAAAGTTTTCCATTGCTAGGATAATAATGTCTAAAATAGAATAATTAGTCTGGTTTAGTACATTGTTCTTTCCATAATCTTAAGAGATTTGGAATGGTGTTTCCCACTCTGTTTCTAATTGAGATGGGGTTTAGATCCCATGTGATGATGGATGGGACTATCTTGCTTGCAGTTGCAGACACTCTGTGTTCCTTGGGATGGTCATTGTTCATCATCATCAGCTTGTTATTTGTCTTAGGTGAGTCCAATGAACTGGAGAGTAGATGTTGCATCTCTGCTGAGATTCAGGGCACAAATGGCACATGAGCAGACCAAAGATTTAAGTCTCTGGGACATATATTTCAAAAGTTTAGTGCTAACTATAGGTTCAACTAAAAGGGGCAGAAGAACTATGTGTGGGGAAATTATAAATGAGTCTAACTCTCTTACAATGGGAAGCATGAAATCTAAAGTAAGGCACACTGACAGGATGCCTATTTCCTGAGCTTGTCACCCTGCTTTTAATGTCTAGATGTCTCTAGAGTCCTCAGGAACACTGCTGTTAGAGGCACTGTTTACTGTGGCAGTCAATGACATCCTGCTGAGATGTGCATAAGCATGATGTCTGGAAATATTTCTCTACTGATTTGAAAACACTTAGGTGTAAAAAATCATTTGTAATTAATATTTTCCCCTTTTGCTCAAGGTCTTTCTCAATGCATTATTAGTTGACACTTGGTAATAATCCCTTGGTGCCAGGGAGACTCATCCCTGGGAGTCATATATCATGCTAGAAGGAACATAGTGCATTTATGTGCTGAGTTGGCTTAGAGAGAGACCACATTTGAGCAACAAGATGCTTTTCAGGAGATAAAATTTAGGCAATATATAATACTAGGCTAAGTTTCAATTTCATTAAAAAAGGCTCATAAGTACAATCATCAATATCAAGGGCCTTGCAACATGGCCTATTTTCGTACACATGGCACTGCCTGAGTGCTTGAGTGATTCTTGCCATTCTATTAAAGAATGTAGCAGGACTCCCCAGGATGGGAATTCAATATTATTTCAGTTATTGTATTGGTCCCCACCCACTGAGACAATGCCCATGAACAACTTGAAAATATTCATTTGACTTATAGGCCTGTCCCTAATGTGACCTCTCCACACATTCCTGCATTACAGACACCCTGTTCCTATGATCCTACCATGCTGCAGTTGTGACCTTTCTGTTATCCAAAAGTACTCCAAATTCAAATCCTAAATATAACCAAATAAAATTAATAATACAATAAATATTTTGAAAATAAGAAATAAAATATAAAAAATTTAAAAATTTGAAAAAAAGAAATTATTCATTTTGTCTTTCATCATTGTAAGATCTGTTATATTGCATGAAAATGACAATTTCTTCTGATTCTGGTATACTCTTTTTTTTCTACAAATATATTTTTATTAAAGTTTGTCATTCATATCCGAGCATACATAAACAGTACATTAAAATTGTAAACTTACAAAATAAACATTCATAACATCATAAATGTATCCCACACATCATGTCTCCATCAACTCCTTGCTTTGTGGTGATACATTTTTTACAAACTATGAAAGAGCATGGTGAAAATATTATGCTAACTATACCCTGTATCTTACATTTAGTCTATTTTCCCCCAAACCAGTCTATTTTTTAATATATATATATTTTTTATTTGTTTAAAGATACTTAGATTTCACAAATATTACATAAAAAGTATAGGGATTCCAATATGCCCTGCTCCCCATATCTCCCTTGTTTTCTGACATAAACGATCTTCTTCATTAGTGTGGTACCTTCATTGCAATTGATAAATGCTTTTTGGGGAATTGCCACGGGGCACGGATTACAGTTTACATTGTAGTTCACACCCTCTGCTACACAATTTTGTATGTTATAGGAAGATATATAATGACTTATATCTGTCATTGCAATTTCATTCAGGAAGATTCCCAAGTCCCAAAAATGCCCCCATATTATACCTGCTTTTCCCTGTCCTTGCCCTCAGAGCATCCAGTGGCCACTGCATCCATATCAGTAATGTAATTTCTTCCACTGTTAGAATCATAATAAATTTATAGTAAATTACTAGTAAGTTCATAGTTCATTCCCCAATCCTGAGGATTCTGGGATGATGATGTAAGCCCCACTTCTAATTGCAAGGGGGCTTCGATCTCATACAGCCAATGGATGGGACTCTCTTGCTTACAGTTGTAGGCTTCCTTATTTCCCTGGTAAAGTGGTTATCTATCCTCACCTCCTTGTTAGTTGTCCTGGATGCATCCAATGAACTGGAAGTAGGTGAAGCAAGTCCACTGAGGCTTGGGCCCAGCTGGCAGATGGATAGCCTAAAGATTTAAGTCTTCTGGATGTACACTTACCAACTCCAGCACCATGTACAGGTTCAAATAGAAGGGACAGATGAGCCATGAGTTGGGAAGCCTTAACTGGTCCAACACAGTCACTCTCAGGAGCACAAATTCCCAAATAGATACCAATGGCAAGGCACCAAACTCTGGAGCCATCTGCCCTTTTTAGGATCTGGGTGTCTCCAGAGCCCTCAGGAGCTCCACTATTTGGGGTAATATCTACATTGGTAGTCAATGAGATCCTGAAGAGATATGCTTAAGCGTTGCTTCTGGGAGGACCTCCCGACACACTTTGAAGCCTCTTAGCCATATAAACTCATTTGTCTTTATCTTTTCCCCCTTTTATGTGAGGTCATTTTCCAGTTGCATTGGTAGTTGGTGCTTGGTAGTAATCCCTCAGTACCAGAGAGGCTCATCCCCGGGAATCATGTCCCATGCTGGGGGAATGTAATGCATTTATATGATGAGTTTTGTTTAGAGAAAGGCCACATTTAAGCAAGAAGGATGCTCTCAGGAGGTAACTCTGAGGCACGCTATTACTTCAGGCTAAGTTTCAATTTCAAGAACAAAGGCTCATATGCATAGTCATTGTATTAGTCAGCCAAAGGGATGCTGATGCAAAATACCAGGAATTGGTTGGTCTTTATAAAGGGTATTTATTTGGGGTAGAAGTCCACAGTTACCAGGCCAAAAAGCATAAGTTTCTTTCCTCACCAAAGTCCATTGCCACGTGTTGGAGCAAGACAGCTGCTGATGTTTGCCAGGATTCAGGCTTCTTGGCTTCCTCTCTTCCCAGGGCTGCTTTTCTCTCCAGGCTTAGCTCCTCTATTTCCTCCACAAGGTCAGCTGTAGATTATGAGGCTCTCTAGGCTTTGCTTCTCTCCACAAGGCCAGCTGTGAACTCTCAGGCAAATAGCTCATCTCTATCCTGGGGCCTTCTCTCTTTCCTCACCAGAACTCCAACATCAAAACTGCTCCAACACTGTCCTTTGCCATGTCTTTTATCTTTGATTTCCCCACCCACCAAGGGGTGGGGCTCAACACCCTACAGACATGGCCCAGTTAACACACTAATCATAACTTAATCATGCCCAGATTAGCAGACCAGTTTACAAGCATGGTCCAATATCTATTTTTGGAATTCATAATTTCATGAAACTTCCAAGCTGCTACCGTCATCAATATCAAGGGCCCACCAATGGGCCATCCTCCTTTGCTAGACATTGCCCCTGTACTTGGGGGATAGCTGCTGCTCCATTAGAGAATGTGGGAGAGAACTCCTGGATGGGAATTCACTATTCTTTCAGTGATTGTGTGAATCTCCACCCACCGTGACAATACCCGTGAACATTTGAACACATTGATATACCTTATATGTACATCCAGGTGAACTTTCTCCCATGTATCCCCCATCACTGGCACCCCACACCAATGATGCTCCCTTGGCCCACCTGTAACCCTTCTGTGATCCTGTATATAAAGTGACATTTGCATCCATTTATTCAGCAGTGTCCACCGTTTTTTCATTTTCTTTGCAAAGAAGATTTAGATCACAGTAAAGTCACATACAGAATACAGGAGACACCCATATACCCAACATCCTTCCCCTTTTCCCCTTTGTCACAATAATATCTTTTAATATGTGGATGATACATTTGTTACAACTGATATACAAATAGTGAAACATAGCTACTAACCATGGTCAATGGTTTACAGTATAGTTTATATTTTGGACCGTACACTTTTAGAAATTTTGATTTCTAAAAAGGTCATGCAAGGTCATGTAGAACACTTCCATTGCCCACTAAATACCCCCCTCTTCCATCTTTTCTATTCATCCCTCCCCTTCCCCTTGGGGCCCATGGCGACCAACTGGCTTCACTCCTTGAATGACAAGATTAATAGTTACTTGCAACAACACTGAGGTCTTGACACATGGGTTTCTCCTCCCCTATTGGGAACTGCCCATGCTCAAACAGAGACTCCCGCCCCTCTGTTTGAGACCATATCAGTCCTTTCCAGGATGAGAGTCCAACTCCTTCCCACTCATTATTTGGGCCTCCACCCTCTGATACAACACCTTATGACAAAATGATCACTCACACATTACCTAGAAGCCTGCCCCAGGTGTGCCCTGTCCCATATGTGCCCCAATCCAATATCCTAAACCACTAACCCTTCCTCGTAATATTGTCAAAAGATCATTCCCAAGTTTTCACTTTCAACCATATGCAGACCAATCCCCAGTGTTCACCTGGTCCTTCCCCCCAACCCTTCCCCCATTTCCATGGAACATCCAACCCACCCTCCCCACTCTACCCCCCCATTAAACCTGCACTGCCCAATCCAATAGTATCACTACATTCCTGTCATATCCCT
>JAQZBX010030529.1:0-11640 GCA_029593785.1 Cabassous unicinctus | reverse complement strand
TCTGTTTAAAGCACTTTTTATGAGTCCCATATTGTGCCATACTTGTTTACTTGCTTTCCTTTTAAAATTCATTCTAAAATGTATCTTATTTTTCTTTAATTTAGTAGCTGCCAGGCAAGTTTTGCTTGCTTTTTTTCTGTTTATTATAATAAACATATAAGATTTGCCTTCCTGCTATATTGTGAGTGCAGTTACAAATGTATCTTATTAAGGTTTGTGCAATACTATGGCTATATTATAATTTATTGAATCAAGAGGGAGCTCTGAAACTTTTTGGTTGCACCTTTATTGCTAAACTCAATAAGAAAAAATATGATAATTTTAGTGATAACATCCACTATTACAAATTTAGCTAATCTCAAAATATAGCAAAGGAATCCTTGCCAATCAGGGTTTGGAAAATTGATCCCTCTGTGGAGGGTGAAATCCCAATTCCTCCAGGTCTCCTGCCTGGGTTGACCCATAGGTGTGATTCATAAGGAATAACCATGTGTACAAAGAATCTAGAAGTACAGTTGTTCATGTGGTTATGTTAATATGAGTTTCTCTGAGAAGGCACTCCATGAAATATATTCTGTGAAAAAAGAGGTCGTTTCATGGATTTTATGAAGTTTCTATAATTGTATGAAAAGTATATTCATGTTTCAGAAGAAAACCTCTTTCATCATTTACAAGATTTTTTATATGTTTATTAAATTTTTCCTTAAAATGACTAAACAAATTCAGTGAAATAGATGTGGCATGTCTCAATTTGATTAAGATACTTTATTTCTGCTCCATATTATAAATTAATATTGATAGAAAGTTTGAATCTACTGAATCCTGATTAATTTTAGATGATTGGTTTTTAAAATGGTAACTGATGAAATGTATACGATACATAAGCTTTACATAAAACATGGAAAAAAATGTTACTGAAATTACCAAGAAATTGAATTAGCAGAAGCCCTAAGAATAAAAGGATAATTTGAACTAGATGTTAAAGAATAGATACTTTATCAACCTACAAAAACAAAAATAGTTTCACTATAGATATCCAGTGAAGGCTTTCCCATGAGCATTTTCTTGTATTTATAATCTGAATACTAGTAACTGGAAAATTCTATGTAGAATGTGAAAATGTTATTTTATGTCTTGGGTTTAACAATTCAAGAGGTTTAACTCTCCCTCTAATTTTGCTTTACCCCATAGTTTAATATTGTAAAAAAAATAATTTCTAAATATACCTGAGATATATTTAGAACTTGAACTTTCTCTCTCCCTCATTCTATTGCACCCAAGGCTATGTACTTAGCCATCAAGATGCATTCTCAAGTAGATATATGGTAAATTTAGCTTAGGGAATCTTGAGAATTTATAAGGAACAAGGAGAAATATGAACTCTGAAGAGATGGAGCAAAGAAATGAGACTTCTAAAGATCAATAAAAATATGTATTTGTGATAAAATTTTTAAAAAATCATCTGGAAGTCTGGATATGTCCTATAACCTGCCCTTAGTTCAATAGAAACATCTTTAATCTTGAGAAGTTGATATTTAATAAAATTGTCTAAATACTTTTCTTCTCAATGAAAATGTTCATAAAAGAAATATGAACAACTGAAAGGATATTACATAAAAAACTATAATAAAATATATTTGAAAAATACTAGAAATTCATATGTGTACATTCAATGATAGTAAATAAAATCAATATTATGATTATTATCCACTTATGTTAGCAAAGTTGTATACTATATTAATGGCAAATAGATTACATACCAGTAAAATAATAATATAAATTCTAATACTTGTATAGTTACTAACCAAGTTTACCACACATACAAATTAAATATTTATCAAAGATTTCCCTCAAGATAATTAGTTTTAGAGTTGAAAGTATAATTAATATTGAAACAGGTTTTTTTTGTAATTTTTAATTGCTCAATATATGCACAAGTAAAATACTTTTACTTACAATAGCTATTTTGAATAAGGAAAATACATTAAAATCTAGAATGACATGTAGGCTAGATATCTGGACAGGAAACTATGGTTCATTAAATATTGAAATTCATGCTTGATTGCAGGAAGTGTTCTTTGAGGAGGGATAATAGGTGGCATGGTTTTATTAGGCACTGTGTTTAGGTGAAATGGTAAATAGAGAAACAGCAAGAGAAATTGGGACAAATTGCTACAGAAACATGGAAACCATATGTATCTGAATCAATGAAAACTCTTTATGGATTTTTGAGCAAAGGAATTAAGAAGTGGATCAAATCGATGACTTGTATTAAAACAGATGAAAGATTGGTAAAATATAATCTGTCTGGTCTCCTTTGGATTAGCCATGCAAAGAATTATTGATTTACTTTGTCATTGGGACAGTTTTAAGTGAGCTGGCAAAAGAATGTAGATATCAGCAGTCACCCTATTCACCTGGTACATAAAAAACATTAGCAATAGCTGTAGACTTTACAAACAAATGGGGTGATGCAGAAGCTTTCTTAGAGAGAATATCTGGGATGATCATTCACTATGGAAGAGAATGAGAAATTATTCACTTTTGTCCAGGACCTATTTTAAAGATATTTCCTTTAAGTAGTACAAATGTGACTCAAAAACTGAAATATCTATGGGTTTTTCTTTTCTTTTAAACCATTTAATGAACTTATATTCTCTGACTCTATAATTGTTGAATTAACATATCAGAAGGGTTAGGAAAGAAAATGAAAACAGAAATATGTGCATTAATTGATTTCAAATACTATCTTTTTCTCCATTTCTTTATGCTGATTTCCTGATGAAAAGACATATATGGATTCCAATGCTAGCATTTAATTTGAGTAATGTGGAGTGCCTTCATTTAGATTTGTGCATATTTTATATTATTATGCTTTGACTACAGGGAGACAACAACATATTAAGGGGCATGGACAATCTCACTATATTCACAGAATTCCTCCTCATGGATATCTCAACCTCCTGGGAGTTCCAAGCCTTGCTAGTTCTGATTTTCTTAGTGTTATATCTAGGCACCCTGACTGGCAATCTTTTAACACTTTCTGCCATTGTAATCAACCCATGGCTACTCTCTCCAATGTATTTCTTTATGGGCAATTTATCCTTCATAGATCTTTGCGGCACTTCAGTTACTCTTCCCCAAATGATTGTGAATTCTCTGACAGGCAACTAATCAATTTCTCTCATAGCATGTGCATTTCAGATTTATCTGTTTATATCGTTTGTAGCCACAGAGCTGGCCTTCCTTGTGGTGATGTCCTATGATTGCTATGTTGCCATTTGTCACCCTCTGCACTATGGACTCACTGTCACCTCACCTGTGTGCACACAGGAAACTGGTGGCTCATGGGCAGCTGGTTTGATCTATTCTGCCATCCACACCAGCAACATTTTCAGGCTTCCCTTCACAGAGGCTAATGTAATCCATCAATATTTCTGTGATTTATCTCAAGTTTTGAGGATTCCATCTTCAGATGCCCAGCTTTCTGCAATGATAGCATTATATATAAGTTTTAGTATTGTCTTACTATGTTCATTTATATTGTTAAAGTCCTATATTGATATTTTTCAATGGTGCTTAGTATGCAATCTGTGGAAGCACGTAACAAAGCCTTATCTACCTTTACTCCACAGTTGGCAATTCTCATTTTGTTTGTTATTTCTTTTTTCACTGCTTTCTTTGGTCCCACTGTAAATAAAGCAACTCTTAGCAATCTTCTCATGGCCATGTTATACTCCATGTAGGCCCCACTTATAAACTCCATCATTTGTAGCCTGAGGAACAGAGGGATTAATAACACTTTAGGCAGAATGTTTAAGAGATATTTTGACTTTCCAAGCAGGTTTTTTCAGTTAAAATATTCTGCATACATTTGATTAAATTTAAGTCATATTTCTTATATATTCTTAAACTTAATTCAATCCTGTTAAATGCCATTTTGTTTAACATTTTTCCTTTTGTTTTTTACATGTGTGAAAATGAGTTATATAGTTCTACATCCTAGTTTTTCTAATTCATAGTCACTGGTAATTCATACATTCCTCTAGAAAAGATTTTCCTACTGTTTATACATTTTGGATAATGTTTTGGATTGCTTTTAGCTAAAAGTAAACAATGATATCACATGGAGTTGACCATGGATGAGTATCATAACACATGCCTGTATGTTTGAAACAATTTCAGGATAGTAGTTATTGCCAACCTGGAAGGGAATGTTGAGTCTTATCAATTAGGTAAATCATTTCAGATTTGCATGTCTGTATTCAACTTTATACAAATACCTATGACAAGAAACAGAATTTTTAGAATTAGTGCATACCTGGAGAATAAGGACAAAATGATGTTATAGCAGTTAGATCTATGCTAAGTCTGCTTTCTTCATTAAAAAGTTGAATATAAATCCCTCTTCCATAACACAGATACTCTTAAGATGTTTTTTACTCTCCATGTGGTATGATTGAAAAGATACATGATATGCTTGAGTCATTCATTCTTTCTGCATTATGCAGAAAAAGTAATTCCTGAAGGAAGTGTGTGACATGGGACATACTTTTCTCTTGGATCCACAATTATATCCTGTGTTCAACACCTTGTCTGTCCACCTGGCAGGATATAATATAATGCCTTACTAGATATGAGGACAGCTACTTCATTCCTACCCTTATTGCTCCAAGCATTTTAAAAAATTTTTGGAGATATTCTAATTTTGTTTGGCATGTTTTATGATATCTAGCATACCCTCTCATCATATATCTGTCCCTGGCAGGGAGGGAGCCAGTTTCTTTCACTAGAATATTCAAACCTTGAGGGGTGAAGCACTTAAAAATGTCAGCTTTCCTTGGCCAAGGATTGAGACCGGCTGGCTATGGGGAACTGATGACCACCAGTGAATCTGCCGCAATGTGCCTTCTCTATGTGAGTAAAATGTTGTTCTATCTAATTATGTATGAAAAATGTTTCATTTTGTGACTCCAACACATATTTTGAAGTGTATTGACATCTCTTTAGATGTCTTTCTTTCTGAATGACAGACTGGTGTAGCTGGCTGGATTGCCAATATTGCACAACAAGCCACTGTGTGAGCTTAAGTAATTGTCAGTTCAGTCATAACAAGGTGGTGCAACCTCCATCAGGTATGATTGGTTGACTAGGAACTGGCCGCATTCTGGCCATGTGAGGTGAATTGGGATCCATGCAGTGTCCCTGTTAAGATGGAGGAATTATTGCAGAATATTAGGGCAGAGATAAAGGAGGTGGATTCTAGGCAGAGTAGGGAAACTATACTCTCACTCTTGGCTGCCTGCATGGTCCCCTGTCACTTGCCTACACTCATAGGTCCCAATGATTGTAGATGACCCCAGAGGAGATTCTGGGCCCAATTTATAAGATGATCCACCTTCTCTGGTCTAATATAAACTCCAGGTTTTTCCTGGTTTAAATAAACACTGAACAACCAGTGGCATCGCTAAAATCCAAACTGTTATATATATACATATTTTTTTTTTCACAGCAAAATACAGAAGTTAAAAATTTGGTATTAGCATGATCCAGGAGGGGATCATGTGATTTGGTTGGTACATCTGTTCCATGAGGGGACATTGCAGACTAATTTATCTAGTGCTGAGAGTTGCAGTTTGTGGAAGTTAACTACTGACCTTCAGCATAACATATGTTTGTCCCTTTCAAGCTGGACAATGGGTAGGTGAAATGGTCAAGCCCATGATATTTTCATATAGATTGCTAAGATCATGAGAGTGGCTTTACTAACTGTGAGAGAATTTCCAAAAATAAGAAACCCATGGAACACTGTTTATGATTCTATAAACACATGGAGGGTAAAAGTGATTGACTCTTGGGCCCTCCCCAAATGAAAATCCACTTGTCTATTTTGTTGTTCCCAAATCATAGGATGGTGGTGGGGAAAACGGTAAGAAAGCTCCACCACACTGTTCCACTCTGGAGTGGAAATAACAGGGAAATGGCAACTGTCTTTACTAGGCATGCTGCCGATATGGAACCCCATTACTGAGCAATGGGAAGTTGCACCAAATGAAGGAACACAAAGGGAGTATAAAAAAGCAACCATGGAAAGACAAAGGATGTGGCAGGGCCATCCCACTGTGCAATGTGGCTTTGCTTACTAAAGCAAATGATGAATAGAGGAAAATTTTATAGCATTCCTATGGAAGAACTCTACCTACACAATTGAGCCAAAGGGCGTCTCTGTAAATTGGAGATTAAGACACTAGTATGAGTCATTAAAGATTGAAAATATTTAGAATCTTGTTGCTCCACTCTCTGAAATCTGTTGCAGGAGATAAGGGAAGCAACACTTCATGAGTCCTCCTTGCACCCTGATCAGGACAGTGAGGAAAATTATTCTGGCTGAGAGAATGAAGTGTTGGATAGGGAGGAAGTTCCCCCTTGCCAGTAGCTTTTATTATTCCCTTACAAATGGACTAAGGGAGGGATCAAGATCCCTGGACCTTTGTCAGGGACTGGAAGCCCTATGCTCCTGTTTGTGTTCAATGGAAAGAGCAGGTGGATCCAGACCTTTATGGGTGTCATACATATAGAAGACCAAGTGGCAATATCCAGTTGGCAGTTAGGGGCAACTGTGTAATAGTGAAACTGGGAAGCTTTGAGAAGACTCTCTGACACATTACAGACAAGGGTGCATGTCCTTAAGGGCAGGGCACTTTTGTGCTATCGCTGGTGCCTGTGTTAATGATGTCCACCACTGATTGAATTATAAATTTTGACATTTTAGCTGCCTGCAGAAGTTACTGTCACTGGCAGCTCTCACTACCAAGGGAGAGGTTAAACACCTGATAACACTGGGTTACCACTGGACACAACTGTTGCCACATCTGGACACTCTTTTGACCCCTTTATTTAAAGTCACCCATGAGGTAGCCATCTTTAAATGGGAACCAAATAAAAGCAGGTTCTAGATACCATGCAACATGTAATGGCAGAGTTTTGCCACTAGGTCAAATGGAATCCACCTAGTCCTGTAAAACAACAGGTCTCAGCAACTTGTACCCATGTAGACTGGAGGCTGTGGCAACATAAACTGGCCTGGGGTGTGCTGACCCCTCAGGTTATGTACACACAGAGTACCCAACACAGCAACTAGGTACACACCCTTCAAATGAAAACTTTTTAGCTTTTTATGGGAGGTTACTGGATAACATTTAATCACTGAAACATTGTATTAAAACTCTAAGACCAAAACCACCCATCCTCATATGGGTATTCACTAATCCTACTAATAAAGAAGGACAGTATAAACAATGTTCTATCATTAAATAAAAATGGAAGAAGACCAAACCTGACTTGAGGTTCAGGGCCTCAGACTACTCCATAAACAAATAGTTCCTTTACCAGATGGAGCAAAATGTACTGCAGGATCTGCTCCTGCCCCTCCCAAGGCTAATTGGAGCCTCATGTTGCAAGAGTGTTCCAGATAGTTCCAATGTTTGGGTTACAGGTATATGTACAAAATTTAAGGCTAATACATTCCATTGGGCTTTTGCGGCCATTCATCACAGGATGGCCATCTACTTACTGAAAATAAAAGAGGGCTCTGTGCCCAATGGGTGAGGGCCGTGCAAGGGCCGTGCTGTCCACTCCAACCTCAGCTTCTTCCTACATACTTGTAAGTTACAAGTGAGCTAGTCATATCATCCAATGAGTGGAAAAATTATTAGACTGTTAGAGGTTCCCAAGTATGGGGACAGGGACTATGGAAACACCTTATGAGATAGAAAAGAGATCTTTGCCTCACCCATGTTGATAACAATGGTAAAGGGACAATTAAGGAAGATCAAAAGTAAAATTTCTGAGCTGACAAAGCACACACTCAAAATGATGCCACAATTGCCTGTTAGATAACCACCACAAGGGATATGGAAGCCCAATTCAGAGGCAAGAATGAGCCAAATCAAAAACGTTTCACCATAAAACACATTTTAATGCATATAACTAACACTGCTGATTTATAAATGTGATTGTGGCTGAAAAGGGTAGCCTGTGGATGTAAATGTCAATTGAAATGAAGCTAGAGAAAAATCTAGGGAATGTATAACAGTGATTTCTGTGGTGGATGAAGATTGTGGTCAATAGTGTAAATAAAAGAATGCCCTTCTTTTACAAAGTGCTACGACTATGGTGATTCACAGGAAAATTGTAGCTAATATAACTTACAGATGACAGTTAACAGTAATATTGTAATAATTTGCAACAAATGAAAGAAGATATAATTTCAATACTAAAGGACAAAATAGGAGGTATAAGGGATTGTGGGAATTTTCCTTTTGGAGTCATGTAAATGTTCTAATACTGACTGAGGCAATGACAGCACAAGAATATGATGAAATGAGAGGCAGTGGGTGTATACTTTGGATTGTACAAGACATAAGATTGTACATAGAAAATCCAGTGGTGGATGATGGACTGTGGTTAACAGGACAAATATGAGAATGTTTTCTCTGAAAGAATAAAAAATATGTAATACTAATATAGGGAATTAACAGTAGGGTAAGTTGGGGGAAAATACAAGAAATGTAAGACATGGGCTATAGTTAGTAATAAAATTTTTCAATATATATTTTATTAGAGTGTTGTGAACTTACAAAACAATCATGCACATGTGTAGAATTCCTATGCAACACCCCTCTACCAACACATTTCATCGTTGTGGAACGTCTATTACAAATTATGAGATGATATAATGAGACTATTACAACTAAGTGCGGTCTATCATGCACATTTGGTATATTTCTTCCATAAACCCCAAATATTAACACAGTACATCTTTGGCATTGATGCAAGCACATTACAGTATAGCTGCTAACTGCAGTCCATAGGTAACATTAATTGAATTTTCCCATGCTTTGCCACATTCTTACCACCATGCAATATTGAGGTACATTTGATCTAGACCATAGAAGGTAATCTAATATTTGTACTATTAAAAACAATTCTCATCTACCTCAATTTCACTGTTTTTCAGTCCCTAGAGTATTCTCTATGTTTCAATTGACACTTATATCCCTGGACTACCCTTTTCAGCCACAATCCCCATTCATAAAAAACTGTGTTAGCTCTACTCATTATAATATGATAACATCAACTATATCCATTTCCACACATTCACTGTCAAGTTAATTAAAACTTCTACATACATTAAGAATCATTACATTTTCTCAGCCCCCCTCCTCTCTCTTAATAACCTATACTTTATGTTTTAACTCCATTTATTTATTCTTCGAATTTAGTTCATATTAGTGAAACAATGCAATATTTGCCCTTTTGTGTCCAGCTTATTTAACTTAGCATAATGTCTTCAATGATCATCCATGTTATCATATGTGATCCAATTTCATTTCTTCTTACAGCAGCATAGTATCCCATCATATGTATATACCACCTTTTGTTCATCCATTTATCAGTTCCTGTACACTTGTCTTGTTTCTCTCTTTTGGCAATTGTGAATAATGCCTCTATGAACATCAGTGTGTAAATGTCTTATTGTGTCAAACTTTTAAATTCTTCTGGATATATTCTCAGTAGAGAAATTGCTAAATCATATGGCAGGTTTATATTTACCTTCCTGAGGAACTACCAAATTGCCATCCAAAGTGGCTGCACCATATTACAGTTCCACTAACAATGAAGGAGTGCTCCTATTTTACCCCATCTTCTCTAGCACTTACTGTGTTCTGCGTTTTTTAAAAATAATAGACATTCTATGCGGTGTAGGATATCTCATTGTCATTTTGATTTGCATTTCCATAATAGCTAGTGATATTGAACATTTTTCATATCCGTTTTGACCATTTGTATTTTCTCTTTGAAGAAATGTCTTTTAAGATTTTGCCCATTTTTAATGAGATTGATTGTTTTTTTATTGTTGAGTTGTATGATCTCTTTATATTGCATGGAAATAAACCCTTATCAGATATGTTGTTTCCAAATATTTCCTCCTTTGAGCAGGTTGTCTTTTCACCTTCTTGATGAATTCCTTTGAATAACAAAAGTGTTTAAGTTTCATGAAGTCCCATTTATCCATATTTTCCTTTGTTGCTGTGCTTTCATTGTAAGCTTTAAGAATCTACCACCTACCAATAGGTCTTGAGCCTTTTGTTGAATAGAATGTTCTGCCCCAGCAGGGTAGGTTTGAGACCCTTGTCAAAAATTATTTGATCATATAAATATGTGGGTCTCTCAACCAACAATTCAGTTCCATTGGTCTATGTTTCTATCTTTATGCCAGTACCATGCTGTTTTTACCACTGTAGATTGGTAATATGATTTAAAGTCTGGAACAAGGATTGTCCAACTTCACTCTTCCTTTTTAAGACGTTTCTGGCTATTTGTTGTCCCATGCACTTCCTAATAAATTTGATGATTGTGTTTCAATTTCCTAAAAATTCCTGGTGGAATTTTTACGGTATTGAATTGAATCTATATATCCATTTGGGTAGATTTGACAACTTAATGATATTTAGCCTTCCCATCTCTGAGTATGGAATGTTATTCCATATATTTAACTCTTCTTTGATTTATTTTACCAATGCATTGCAGTTTTCTGAATACAAGTATGTTATGTCCCTGGTTAAGTTTATTACTAAATATTTTATTCTTTTTTTCGCTATTATAAATGGAATTGTTTTCATAAATGCCTCCTCAGAGTGTGCATTATTAGTGTATAGAAACACTATTGATTTTTTCATAATAATCTTGTATCCTGACACTCTACTGAAATCGTTTAATAGCTATAGAAGCTTTGTTGTAGATGTTTCAGGACTTTCTAAGTATAGGATCATATTATCTGTGAATAACAAAAGCTTTTTTTTCTACTTTTACTATTTGGGTGCCTTTTATTTATTATTCTTGCATGAGTGATCCAGCTAGAACCTCCAGCACTATATTGAATAACAGTTGTGAGAGCGGGCATCCATGTCTTTTCCCCAATTTCAGTGGGAAAGCTTTCATTTTTTCAAC
This sequence comes from Cabassous unicinctus, assembly GCA_029593785.1. Classification (NCBI taxonomy): domain Eukaryota; kingdom Metazoa; phylum Chordata; class Mammalia; order Cingulata; family Chlamyphoridae; genus Cabassous; species Cabassous unicinctus. The sequence goes on along the minus strand of JAQZBX010030529.1, from coordinate 627 downwards.
ATTTAGTACACTTTTATCTATGGGATATTCATATTTGCGTTTACCATGTTGATAAAGTTTCCTCTAATTCCTATCTTTTGTAGTATTTTTATCAAGAAAGGATGCTCTATTTTTTCAAATACCTTTTCTGTATCAATCAATAGGCTCATGTAGTTTTTCTTCTTCAAATTATTAATGTGGTGTAGTATGCTGATTCATTTTCTTGTGTTGAACTACCCTTGAATTCCTTATATAAAAATGACTTAATCATGATGAATAATTCTCTTAATGTGTTGTTGGATTCAATTAGCAATTATTTTGCTGAGGGTTTTTGCATCTATATTCATAGAGAAATGTGTCTGAAATTTTCAATTTTCATAATATCTTTATCTGGTTTTGATATTAAGGTGATAATGGCTTCATAGAGTGAGTTTAGTAGCATTCTTCTTCAAATTTTTAGGAAAATTTTGAGTAACATTGGTGTTAAGTATTCTTTTAATGTTCAGTAGAATTAATCTGTGAAACCATCTGGTCCTGGGCTTTTCATTTTGGGGGGTTATTTTTTGTGACTGGTTTACTTAGGTCTTCTATTTCTTCTATGATCAGTGTAGGTTGTTAATATGTTCCTAGGAATTTTCCCATTTCAAT
>JAQZBX010030528.1:0-26763 GCA_029593785.1 Cabassous unicinctus | reverse complement strand
ACCCCTATAAATGTGGCTCGCCGCGTTGTGGCCGGCGGGGGGGGGGTAAGGGGAGAGAGACTTATGAGGTGGTTATGTTTCGTAGTTCGCTGAGCATAATCGATGTGGAGTGGCCGTTGTTAGCTGATTGAGTCTCAAGAGAGCTAATGAGAGCTGCTGCTAAAACCTTTTATTGATTAAGGGTGCGCTTTATCTTTATGAATAGCAATTTTAATAAAAGGCAACTGACTACAGCTATAGCAAGGAATATGCCATAAAACAATAGATTGGAGGGGCTGACTAGGGAGGTGAATTTTTTAACAAGGTCTGAGAGAAGACCGGCATTCAGCTGAGGAACAATGGTATCTTCCAGGGTGGCGATCTCGGCTGAGAGCTGTCCACCACGGTGTTGTCTGGAGGTATCTAGTCAGATGTTGCGAGTGGGGATCCATAACGGTTGTGCGGAATTTTCTGGAAAGACACAACCAAAGCCCCTTCCTTGGCATAGGAGGGGATGTGGCCCTTGCCACTGTAAGGTTCGGGATCCTTCCACCGGACAGAAGGAAGGGGGTTACCTAAAGAGGATGCCCCCCAATGCTTATGCATGGGAGACAGTCCATTTTTGTCAAATGTGAAGAGATTGATTTGAATTAGCACAGCTGTGAGGATTTCTTCCAGTGTGCTGCAGGGATTTAATGGAGGCGGAGAGCTGGGGGTAGAAGTGATAGAGAAGTCTAAGAGAGAAGAGGAGAATTAGCGGGAGAAGCACAAAAAGAAGGAAATAGGGGAAGGGGAGAGAAGGCGGGCATAGGGAGATCTGTCCGCCGAACCACGAGGCAAGGCGGAGCCCTTACCGGATCCGAAGAGGCTAGCTGGTAGCTACACGGAGTGACCCACGTTGGGCGACAGAATGATGTCGCACTGGGGTGGGAGAGGAGACCCGGTGCTGTTGGCCCGGCTGGCGTGTGAGGGGATCCAGGGCGAGGAGCGGCGCAGTGAAGAAGCTGCGGGACGAGGCTGATGGCACAAGATGTTTATTGAGGAAGATGGTATGAAAGCCCTAGAATAAACAGCCGCTGGCAGCTGACACGGCCCCCCCCCACCCTGCCTGACAACGAGTGACGTAGATCGCTGTAGCCTATCGACCCGAGTGAGCTAATCACCCTATTATTCACATCACCTCCACGCCGTAGCGCGTGTCACCACCACCTGAGCTCTGTTACCTAATTTCTGCCCCTCCGGCCAGCAACCAACTGCCTAGCCAATCATTAGCCCAGTCTCACTGCCAATAGCATAGCGCCCCGTCACCCAGCAACCCTATAAATCCTGCCCTCTTCCTCAATAAATGTTGTGTGCCATCAGCCTCATCCCGCAGCTTCTTCACTGCGCCGCCCCTCGCCCCGGATCACCTCACACACCAGCCGGGCCAACAGCACCGGGTCTCCTCTCCCACCCCCAGTGTGACATCATTCTGGCGCCCAACGTGGGGCACTCCGCGTAGCTACCAGCTCACCTCTTCGGATCCGCTGTCAGCCGAGATCGCCACCCTGGAAGATACCATTGTTCCTCAGCTGAATGCCGGTCTTCTCTCAGACCTTGTTAAAAAATTTACCTCCTTAGTCAGCCCTCCAATCTATTTTTTTTATGGCATACTCCTTGGTATAGCTGTAGTCAGTTGCTTTTTACTAAAATTGCTCTTCCTAAAGATAAAGCGCACCCTTAATCAACAAAAGGTTTTAGCAGCAGCTCTCATTAGCTCTCCTGAGACTCAATCAGCAACAACGGCCACTCCACATCGATTATGCTCAGTGAACTATGAAACATAACCACCTCATAAGTCTCTCTCCCCTTAACCACCCCCACCGGCCACAACGCGGCGAGCCACATTTATAGGGGTGCTGAACTGGCTAGTCAATGACGGGCAACGTAACACACATGACAAAGTCTGGACAACCTAAGACAGGAGCCTAGCCAATTGCTCATAAGCAAGCCGGCCACTTGCTGTCGAACAAAGCAGCTACGGTCCCCAAAGACGGGTAAGATTCAGAAGTTGCAAAGCAAGGGTCACGACCTAAGACAGACACAGTTCCCCCCGGCCCATACCACCTCCTCATCAAAATAAAACAGAAGGGTGAGATGTGATGGTATGAGAGCCCTAGAATAAACAGCCGCTGCCAGCAGACACGGCCCCCCCCCACCCTGCCTGTCAACGAGTGACGTAGATCGCTGTAGCCTATCGACCCGAGTGTGCTAATCACCCCAATATTCACACAACCTCCATGCCATAGCACGTGTCACCACCACCTGAGCTCTGTTACCTAATTTCTGCCCCTCCGGCCAGCAACTGACTGCCTAGCCAATCATTAGCCCAGCCTCACCGCCAATAGCATAGCGCCCCGTCACCCAACAACCCTATAAATCCTGCCCTCTTCCTCAATAAACGTCTTGTGTCATCAGCCTCGTCCCGCAGCTTCTTCACTGTGCCGCCCCTCGCCCCGGATCCCCTCACATGCCAGCCGGGCCAACAGCACCGCATCTCCTCTCCCACCCCCAGCGCGACATCATTTTAGTTTCTGCATTTAGATTTGTTAGTCATGTAAACTTATTATGTATTGTATGAAGTAAGGCTCAAAGTTCATTTTTTCCCCCACAAAAATATCCAGATACCCTGGAGTAGAGTGCAATCTCACTGTTCTTATAAACGGAGTACTTATATTTATCAATCTATTGCTGGAGTCTATTCTGTTTCATTGACATATTTATCTTTGTACCAATATAAGCTGTTTTATTTGTTGGAGTTTTATGTTAATTATTGAAATCTGAGATTATAAATCCTTTGGCTTTCTTTACTTGAAAGTTTTGATAATTCTAGTTACTTTGCATTTTTATATAAATTTATCATCAAATTTTCATATTGCAAAATTATTATTTATGAGTATGTTTTGGATCTTATTGAATCAATAGGTCAATTTGGATTTGACATCTTAATAACACAAAATTTTACATTCTATATAAATGATATATCTATTTATTTCTTCTTTGACTTCTCTAAGCAATGTTTTATAGTTTTCCATGTAGAGGTATTATACAACTTTTGTTTGAATAATTCATACATCATAATATTTTTATGGTATGTCAAAATGGTATCACTATATATCTCACTTTTTACTTTTACTTAATATTAATGTTATAATTGATTTTGTATCAAGCAATATTAAAATTTTATTATATTAATTTTTTTAAAGTTGTGTTGGTTTTTATATTTTTTGCATATTTGTGTCATCAGTGAAAAATAATTATTTTAATTTTTCCTTCCCAATATTTATATATTTTATTTTTCCTTTTCTTTTTGCACTAGCCTTTTTGCATTGTCTAGACTACAGTTAATATTGATAACAAGTAGTGGTTATAAACATCTTTGTTTTACTTGAACTCAGGATAATGTGTACAATATTCCATCATTAAGCAGAGTGTTGGTTGCAGAGTTTTGTAGATATTCCTTACAGATCAAGAAAGTTCACTTCTTTTCCTTGTATGCTAGAAGTCTTTATCATTAAAATGTATTGAAATTTATCAGAGGCATTCTCTGCATCTATTCATACGTTATATATTTCTTCTTTATTCAGTTTTTGCTTGAAATAATAAAAAAGATGAAATTTATAATCAGTGAGTCATAAATGTTATACGGTGACAAGTTACACTAGTAATTTCAAGGATGCTAATAATCAAGAGGCACAGGAGAGCCAGAAGGAATTCTGAAATCCAAAACAGAGTCCCTAAGCCCTTTCTTGCCACATAAGCATGTGCTCTGTGCCACCCCCAAAATATGTGTCTTGAAGCCTTATGCATGATTCATGTCTGTCTTAGTTTGTTAGGGATGCGGTAACAAAGCACCACCAACTAAACGGTTTAAAAAAGAAAATTTATTAGCTCTTGGTTCTGGAGGTTAGAAGTCTAAAATCAAGGTGCCAGTAAGGACATGCTTCCTTCTAAAGGCAGGAATCCATTCTTTGCCTCTCCCCTGGATTCTGGTGGATGCTGACAATCCATGACGTTCCTTGGTTTGTGGTATAACTCAGTCTCTGCCTCTGTCATGTGGAGATTCATTTTTCTATAAAATCAGTTTACACAGTTAATACATCAATTAGGAAATTCAAATCAACTTCACAAAATATTTTCTGGTCCTGGCTATTGTCTGAATAAATGGTTTTCATTTTAATTCCACCAGTAAACTTACTAATGTAAGTTTTTTAGTAACACATGGCTATGGAAGAGAAGCACAGCATATGTCAGTTAAAGTTACAGTATTATTATCCACTCTACTCCCCAAACAAAGTGACATTTTCCTACTTACCTCTCAAACTCAGTGGCTGGGAACATAGCTAGACAAGATTGTTCAGTAATTTAGGATTCCATTTGCTTTGTGGAATAACTATTTTCTTGATATCATTGTACAGTGTTCCCAGACATTAGCCTTTGGATTTCTTTGTGTAACACCGTCATCTGACACCCATAGAAATGAAATGGCATTGTCCCTTTACCTTCCCAATCCCAACCAGTTACAATAAAACAAAACTTATCCATGGATATTATTCATGGATGATTTATTAGTTTCCCTGGACTTATAACAAATTACTACAAACTTGGTTTCTTAAAATAAGAGAAATGTATTCTCTTAGAGTTCTACAGACTAGAAATCTGAAATCAATGTGCCAGTAGAGTTGATTCCTTTGGTGAGTCTGAGGATGAATCCTTTCCATGCCCCTCTCCTGTCGAATGCAAAGGGAGAGGAGAGGGATCCATTGATATATTTTTGAAGTATATTGAAACTTTCTTTTGGCATCATAAATTTTATCTAATTGCTTATTTAGTTATTATACATTTTTGAGCTAGAAATTACATTTTGCTACTTTTTATGGATGGTTTCTTTTTTTTTTTTTCTATTTTCCTAATGTTCACATTTTATGACAATGTAATTATCTATGTTTTTAAAATATATTTGTAATAACACTTTAGTGTGTCTTTCTATTGGTTCCAAATCTGTGTTGTCATGATTGTTTACTGTTGAATGTTTTTCACTGACTAAAGGTTGCATTATCATGCATCCTTGCATATCAAGTGGTTTTTGATGATATACTGACAAGAGTGGATGCATATTTTCTTTAAAGATAGTTTTTCTTTTTTACGTAGCCTGATAATTTACTTGTGTATCTTCTTGATACTTTTGAGACCTGTGTGACACTATTATAGATGGGTTTAAAAATATTTATTATATTTTGGGGCAATATTAGCCCTATTTCTAAGGGGCAGATTTTCTGAATTAAATAATGAGGGTGCCAGAAATTTCCCTTCACTCTGATGAGAACTCCTGTGCCTCCCAATCTTAAGAATCCTTCCTTTTATCATATTAATGATGAGCAAGGAAATTCCAAAATTGGAGATAGAAAGTGGATCAAAATTTAGCCCAAGCACTATTCTGGAATTCTTCAAACCTTTAACATATATAAGATGGACATATTGCCTATAAAGTCTATCATTGCAGTAATGATAATGGTATAGTGGATTGTGTCAGGGTCATATCTTAGGGTTGCTAAAATATATTGCATTTCTGTTACTAGCAGTTGAATATTTGTGTGGGAACCCTCTGATCTTACATCTAAGAAATAGTTTGGAGGCCTGTTTCTCTGCCCACACAGAGAATTCTCCACTATCAGTTCAATTTCCTTCCTCTGTTAAGCAGTTATCTTAGACCTTTGCCATCACCTTATCTCCTATCTATATCTCTAAATGTTTCTGTAATCTTGCTACCCCATTATCAATCTGGGATTCTTATGTTGTTATTTATGACCCTCACATGCATGATAACTGCCTGCTCCCCTGCAGGTACAACCTAACATTTTGCTATGTGAAAAAGAGAATAAAAATGGTGTTGGGGATCAGCTCGAGAGAATAGCTTCTCCAGCTGCTTTTCCCCTGACCTCTCTCAACCTCTGTGTTAAGATTAATTTCATTGTGCCATAGCAGGCTCTGCTGGTCAGACCACCACAAGACTTTGCAGGACGGATTCCTGCATATTAGCTTTCTCAATGGTTTATGATTGCTATATTTGGAGTTATGTGGATATAAAGATCATTAATTTGGAAAATGTAATGCCTACTTTCAAGAACCTAGATAGATAGAAATCAAGGAAAGACACAGATTAGATCATTGCATATAGAGGGAATTCTCATGTAAACCAAAAAATACCCAATAAATTATATCCTGGACTAAATTAAATATATTTGCAATAATTGACTCAATGATTTCCATCAACATGATAGTTAACAAGGGTTTGAAGGGAAATTTACTTTAGCGATCACTCTGGAAAAATTAAAAGAATACCCAAAATCACCTACTTTTCCGTAGTCTATGTATGAATAATATGCCTACAAAACCTTGTTAGGACATCACCTTGTATGGTGTGAATCCATTTGCAGCAGGAACAGGTCTTTGCCCAACTAGGTACTTTGTGTGGCCAGAGTTTTATTAAGACAATGAAAATTTGTGTACCATAAATCATCGTTCCTCCTAATTCTTTAATTCACAGGGATATGATTGCATGGCCTCTAAAAAATCACTTGGTAATTGTGTGGAAGGTGGTGAAGTGGGGTACACTTGTGAGTTAGTTACATTCGGGTATGCATGTTGGCAAATATAGTTGATTCTAATCTGGATGATTTTGCACATCTGCTTTGGCAGAAGTGTTTCTTTCTCCAGATGTATTAATTTCTTATTACTGAAGTAAAAAAAAAATAGCACAGACTTAATTGCTTAAAACAGAGCAATTTTATTGTCTTAATTACTGGAAGTCAAAAATTTGAAATCAAGAGTTTGGTAAGGCTCATTCCTTCTGGAATCTTCAGGAAATATCCTATGCCCTTGCCTTTTTCTGTTTCTAGGCTGCCTGCATTTCTTGTCTCATGGTCCCTGCCTTGCATCACTCCAACCTCTTGCTCCATTATCACATTTTTACTGCTGATTTGATCCTCCTTACTCCTCCTTTAAGAATCTTTTTAAATTAAATGGACCCACCTGGATAATCCAGGTTAATCTCTTACTTTTAAGACATAACTTCATCATATCTGCCAAGTTCATTTTACCAGTTAAGGTAACATATTCACAGGAATTAGTTTCAGGGGATTAGGGGACCATTCTTAAGGTTATTATAGGTGAGTAGGATTGTCCTAGAGAGACATAATTATATAGAGGCATATTGTGCTGTAAGTACCAATGGGTAGAGGTTATTCTAGCACAGGTACTAGTTGAGATGGTCTGAGCAAAGTTTATCAATTTGTGCTTCAACATATTAAAAAGCATCTATGTGGAATGAATCTTTTTTTTTTTTTTAGGTGTTACTAAGGATTAAACCCAGGGCGTTGTATGTGGGAACCAGTGCTCAACCACTTGACAATCATCTGCTCTCAGCTGTGTACTTTTTTACCACACATTGTGTTACAACCCTCATCTCAAAACCACACAAATATTTCCTCTCACCTTTTTTATTTCTATTTACTGAGTGCTTATTTTCTTGCTGGTCCTGTTATGTTTACTTTTCACATTCTTCTTTACTAGATTGTTTTAACTCATTAAATACACTCCAATAAATAATTTTTGAACTCCTAATTGCTTAATCTCCAAAAATTGATGCTTTTGAGAATTTCAGAAACATAGTCAACCATACCCCAAACCAACAAAAAAAAATCCTATCTGCACCCTTTTCCTCTAAATGCTTTTATAAAATAGCCTAACTTATAGGTTTCTCCAATTATTGAACTTTCAATGGATTATCTTTCTAGATTAATCTTTCCTCTGGTACTGTTTATTTTATTACTTATTTATCTATGTTCCTGAAACCCTAGTTCTACTTGGGATGCAAATATTTGTTCATTGCTTTTTTGAAAATATTAAACATGTATTCTTCTGGGGACTTGATAAACCTCTGATATATGGGGTGGAAGAATATCATAGGAAGCAATTCTTATACCTCTCTTAAGGCTAATGGAATAACATTCATTACTCACAATTTCAGACGTGTATACAATACCTAAGAAATATTTACTGGCAAAAATATAATAAAAATTTCCATATATATATATATATATTTAGGATGTATCTAAACACTGCTGGAATAGGAAATTTATTCAATTTGCTGTTTCTATAAGTTGAACATTGCGACTACTTTTATTTTTGAAGAAAAATTTAAAGTGAGGTAAGATTTATCACAAAGAAGCCCCAGTCTAATTATATCCAATCCTTGGGGTTCTTGGCTGGCATCTCTGCCTCTGTCACATGGTGAATGCTTTGCTCTTTGGTTTCTTCTGACTTCTGGCCTCTTCTGACTTACTATGACTAAAATTCCTCTGCCTTATGAGGACTTCAGTAATTAAGACCCACCCTGATTCAATTTAGTTTACCTAATAAGGACCTTTGAAGATCCTATTCACACATGAGTCCACACCTAAACTAGTAACAACAACTTCAAGGGTCCTATTTACAAATGGGTTGACAATAGGAACTCTGAATAAGACCAGAGCATGTTTTGTGGGGTTCATGTTTCAATCCCCAAGCACCCTATTGCTTTAGCATATTTCCTTCCTGCTGATGTAGGAGAGGTCAATTCTGATCCTGTGTCCATTTATTATTTCTCAGGAATTCAGTCACTATTATAGAGAAAGTGTGTAGACTTTCTCTTGGTTTGCGTGAGAGCTTACATACTTTGGATGGATTGCATGGTATGTGAACATATATCAATAAAACTGCTTTTTAAAAAAGCCAAAACCCATAAACAAAGGGTGGACCCAAATGTAAAACATGGATTTCAGGTACTAATTATATACTGATTTTGGTTCATCAATTGTAACAAATGTAACACACTAATGCAAGATGTCAATAATAGTATGTGGGGGGAAAGGCAAATAGAATATGTACACTCTGTGTATTCTCTATGCAATTTTTCATAACCTTAAAACTGCTCTAAAAATAAAGTTTATTATTTTTAAAAATTAAAAAAAAGGAACAAATGGATTGACAATGGGAACTCTGAATTAAACTTGAGCATGTTTTGTGGGGTTCATGATTCAATCCCCAACCACTCTATTGCTTTATCCTATTTCCTTCCTGCTGATATGCGGGAGGGTCAGTTCTGATCCTGTGTCCATTTGTAAACTCTCAGGAATTCAGTCACTATTACAGAGAAAGGGCATGGACTTGCTCATGGTTTGCTTGAGAGCTGGGATGCTCCTTTGCAAAGTAGAACCACATCTGACATTTAAACAGACCATCTGGAGATGCATAAATGACCATTTCTGCAGTGCACCTCCTTCCCTCAATTTAATTTTTCTTAAAATGCAGACTCCTGTGCTTCTCTGATGTAACTAATACAGCCCTCCCGACTTTGAGTAGTATTCAGTTCCAACACTTCATATTTTTCTGGTCATTAAAAATGTAACTATAGGAGAAATCTGACATTAAAAATCAAGTGCTAAGTAATGAATTAGTGCAATTTATTACTGACTGGTTACTGTTCATATTACAATAGGAAGATCTTTTAATTTTGATTTCTAATGAGATGATGTGACATGAGCCAATAAGTCCATTGTATTTTTTTTTAGCTCCATAATGCTGCTTAATATCCCTCAAGTTATACTGCCTTCAGATGAGTTCCTACTTATCATTGCATAAAATTATCATACCAAGGAATGCATGCTATATAAGAGTAATGCACAATTCAAACTGACATTTCCTTTTAGCCATATTAACACTCACATCTGAGTTTTATACAATCAGGAAAAATCCATTTACCAGATGCAAATATCCCCTATTCTTTCAAAGGAGGACATAACCCATGCAACATGATTCATCAGACTTACACTCTGGCAATTAATCGTAGCCTCCCACTATAAATTATTTAACTAGAACAATCTTTATATTTATAACCTTGAAAATGAATGTAATGCTGAAAACCTGCATAAACATTTCTGATCCTTCTGTTCGAATCCATGGGATTAGTTACAGCAGCCTTGGATGAGCTGTATTTTCTATCTTCTTCCAATTATGCCAAGAGCTTACAAAGGAATTCCTTCTGGGTTTGAAATACTTAGTTTCCTGATGTCTTTTTGTTCAGAGAGAAGGTTTTGCAGTTAACCGTGGTATTTATTTTGTTAGTCAAATCTGTAACCAAGTTAATAAACAACAGGGTCATTGTTGACCCAGGTTCAAAAATTACTGATGGATCATTTGTGTAATGAAGTTTTGGGGAAAAAAATCAAACCTAATCCACTACCAGTGGACCAGTGGGTACATGGCCTAGAGAGATGGGAAATAGAATCCAAAGCATTTAACAGAATCAGGTTGGAAAACAATAAATATTTAATTTTTAAAATCTTACATGACTTACTTTTATAATTTCTAACATGTAATATAATTAAAAGATCATGCATCTCTTCTCTCTCCTTTATCAATTTTTAATAAATTGAAAACTTATATGTTGGAATGAGAGTTGATCTTATGAACAAACACAGAAGTACACATGGGCAAATAAAAAGGAGAATAATTTTTATAAGTAGCAATAAATGCTATTATTTTTGAGCAAATGTTTCCATACTCTCTTCCTGCAAATATACCCATGTAGGGCACACATAACATTTACATATGCATGAACATTAAGCTAAAAAAATGTACTTGAATAATAAGAAATAAATATTGTCACATGCTATTTTAATATTAGACCTGTGTGAGACTTCCTTTCTCAATAATTATTGCTATACCTCATTTTAATTTCATTTAAGCACAGTCCAGTGAATTAAAGTAACATCAATGTCTAAGCTAAAATTTATCATAAATATAGGTTATTTCTAATAGTTGACCATTTTAAAATATAGTTCTATGGTTATCAATCATTTTTTTCATCCCCAACAAATATTTTAGTTCCTTTGACATATTTCACAATTATATAAATTATTCAAGAAGAATCCTTGTAGAAAGCTTTTTTTTTTGGTATATTTTCAGACAAATTGCTAAACATATATGCTGTTTGGAAAATTTGCAGATCCCCCGTAAGTGAATTCCAGCACAGACCGTAGGATTTTTGGAGCAAAGCCCTCAATCCTCTGTAGATATTTACCCAACTTTTGAGAAAATGCTTTGACTTGCACTGGGTCTTATTATTCTGAGACTGAACATTTAACAATTAGCCACCAATTACCCTGGAACTAAGTTTTCAACATGAACATTGAGTTGTCTGACTCAACACATCAAATAGTTGAGCATGCACAGCATCCCTCTATTATCAGTTGGAAGTGATACATAAAAGAAAGGGTTTAAGCAGGCACTGAAGTCTCTAGTAAGTTACATGAAGATCTGGCCCAAATGCCAATGGTCCTTACTCCTGCCTATTATCTTCTTGCAACCAGTCTGCATTAACAGCCACTCGTGTAGTTCTCTATGAATAGTTGATTGAGGAAGAGAGAAGTTGGAATGATTTAAAGGCTATTTTGCACAATGCTTAGGCATTACTTGAAATTTCTACAGCCCTTTTCTGGAATGTCCCTGAAGGACAATGGTGAATGGAAATCCTCCTAGGTGTCAGAACTTCAGGGAGTGCCCCTGGTTGTTCATTTTGCTTTCAAGGAGAAATGACCAGACATCTGATTGACTAGTAATACATGTTTTGTAGCCAACTGTTTGGCTGGATAGTTAGGGATGTGGAAGGAATATAATTAGAAAATTGGTGAGAAGGAGGACTGGGTGAGAGGCATGTGGATAGATATGACCTTTCTGAATGAGCAAAAAAGTAAAGATCTATGTGTCCCATGTGAATGCTCAACAAAGTATGACCTCAGCATGTGAAGATTTTTATAATCAAGTGAATAAGAGGGCCCATTCTGAGTAGACCAATCATCCTCTGTTTATAACCACACCTGCCATTGTCCAATGGGCTCATGGACAAGAAGTCAAGGTGGCAGGAATGGAGGTTATGCATAGATTCAGCAACATGCCCATCCACCCTCCATGGCAGAACTGACTGCAAGCACTGCTGCACAGCTACACAGTGTGTTGTGGAATTCAGACTTTGGCACAATAGAAACTTTCTACAAATTACCAATTTATTACTTACACAGCACAATGTGTCCAAAAGAGCAGGTGAATAGATCCCTTTGTGTTTGATCACCTTGGGAATCCAACTCTTATTGTGATGTCAGGGTCAGTGGATGGCTTACCAAACTTGGAGTTGGAGAGAAGAGATACTGGACTGTGCATTTGGAACAGGTTGTTTAGTATATCTTTCAAAGAATGATCAGTCCTTTCCGTTAGACCTAGTATTACCAGGCCTGTAGAATGGAACAGACTGACACATCTACACATGATAGGAAAAGAGCCAGCTGCTGACTATGTATCTATGATTTTTCCCAAAAGGGAGAATCTGTTTCACTGCATTTTCCAGGTTCTAAAGGCTGTCAGCATTCCTTGGCTAGTGGCTGCTTTTCTCACCTTGGCTTATATCATAAAATCTCCCTCTCTCACTCTCTTACTCTCCTACTCTATCTTTCCTTTATCTTTATAAGGGAAATATGATTATGTTGGCCCACCTAGATAATCCAGGATAATCATCTCAAGATCCTTAATTTAAGCACATTTGTAAAGTTCCTTTTGTGCTTTAAGATTGCATGTTCAGAAATTCTAGAGATTAGAATTTGGGCATATTTGGGATGACTTTAGTTTGTCTACCACAGTTATGTATAAGAAGCCTGGAGTGTATTTTCATAATACATAACAATATTTGTATATACAAGTACTGAAATTAAAAATTGTCAAGAATATTTGAGTGCCTTTCTTTCACTCAAATTATTTATTACCTTATTTTTTTTCCATTTTATTTACAGTTACCCTATGCATTTCATGTTAAATTTATTATCTTGACAATTACATTTTTGTAACTATTATCATTAAAATAATATTTACTCATTGCTTTCTGGTGAATTATGATATTATAAAAATAGTTTATTGATTTTTAAGTAATTTACATCTGTTCATTTTAAATACTAAATTTTCTTATTAATTCTGCTACTTTCCTATTAGAATTTCTTGAGTTTTCAGGATATGTATGAATCAAGGGGGAAAAAAAAATATATATATATATATGCCACAATTCATCTGTGTTAAGACACCATCAATTTAATAGCTACCATTATTTTGACTAATAGAAATTTTGTTAAACTATGAATAATACTCAATGTCATCCATTGTACATTATATCTCTACTTCAGAAAATGGATGGTACAAATAAAATTGAAATATAAATTCACTACTATGTAATAGTATCACTTGCTCTTTCCATTATTTATTCTGGATGTTTTCTTTTTATTTTAGTTCATTTCCAAGACCTTCCAATGGATTATTGAACATTTATCTCTTCTACTCATTCTTGTTCATTGTAGTGTGTTTTTAAAAAAATGCTATTTGAGTTTTCAAAAACCTGTTGTTTCATTTCTTTGACTTATATAATTGATTTTGTTTTCTGCCAGTAAGCTAACTTTGAATTTACTATTACTATTATTTTTAAATTTTTTCAAATTTAATAAGATAATAATAATTTATTGTTATAGTTGACAATTTGGCAAAAATGATTACATTAGAGATAAAAGAATTACCTTTTTTGGGGGGGTAGATACCGGAGATTGAATCCAGGACCTCCTACTTGTGTAGCAGGTGCTTAACCACTGAGCTACATCTGCTCCCCCAGAATTGCTTTTGAAAACAATTATTCAGTTCTTCAAATAATGTAAAATGCTGTGACTGAATTTTACTGCTTTCAGGCCGGTAGTTAGGTAATTAAATGGGAATAACTTAATTTCCAAGTAATTATATTGGTGTGGGTTTCTAAATTCTTTATACAAAACTATTGAGATTATTATGAAAGAACTGGGACTGTAAAGGCTTAATTTGTGTTAAAAGTATGCACAGGCCATCAAACATACCTAATATATGGCAGAAACATTTTTCTGAAAAATGTACTCTGTGGAAATGTGCATATTTTCTCATCCAAGTTTTCATTGACTGTGCAAAGATTTGCTAGTTCTAACTTTATTCTTTTGTGTCATTCCATGTGCTGCCACCATATAGATTCTGAGACTTTGCTCTTAAGTCATTGGGATTCATAATATAACGCCCTGCTCCCATCCTCTAGCTAAGTTCTCCAGAGCACCCACAAGTCATTTTATAGATCATTGCTCTAATTAGGTTGCACCTTTCTAACTACTTATTTACAATTTTGTAATTGTTTCAGCTATAGATTCAAGAGAATCTTAATTAAATTTTATGCAGCATTTCTATGTTTTTACTAGTAGTATTTCGAGGTTACCTCGATCCTCTATTTTCTAAAGTTTTAAGTGCTATTATTTCTAAATTGTTGTTTGTGATTTTATATTAGCCTTATACCATCCTTTATGGAGTTTTTACATAATATTACTGTTATTTCATGTATTTGGATATAATTGTGATGCATAAATGAGTAGTGCTTCAAGGGATATTGCCCTATAATAGAACAAATAACGAATTTACTATATCTAAAACTATAATATTATGAAGCTAATTTCAATACAAAGCTGTTTTTTAAAATGTTTTGAAATGTTTTCTGTATGAGATGTAAAACATTATCAACTATTTGTATGAAAAGTGAACATGCAGGATTGGTTTGAGTACTGTTCAACAGACACTATTTTACAGAAATATTGAGAAAAGTAATATTAACACTAGTATTGATACTAAAACAGAAAAATTTTATAAGCAATGAGTAAAAATGCTCAGCACCATAAATGATAAAAATAAATCTTATCTTTTGAAATGCTCCTTTACATACTATTTTTGATACTTTTAGAGAGCATTTCTATCCTTTTGATTAAGTCCTTGAAGGCTCTCTTAACTTGATTGTTCAGGGTATAAATAAAGGGGTTCAACGTCAGTGAATTAGAAGAAATGAGCAGTGAAACTTTATTAGTGGTCACTTCTTCCTTTGCTGTAGGGTTCATATAGATGGAAATGCATGTGCCGTAGGTAATCAAAACCAAAATCATGTGGGAAGAACAGGTCAAAAAGGACTTCTTCCTTTGTTGGACTGAGGGGAATCTAAAAATTGTACTGATTATGTAAGTATAAGACAGAACTACACAAGTCAGAGTCATAGTCAGGGTCAGCACAGCACAGATTGTCACTGTCTCTTCCAGGAGCCATGTGTCTGAGCATGCGATTTTCACTAGGGGAAATGCATCACAGGCAAAATGGTCAATGATGTTAGAGTCACAAAATTCCAGTTTTAAAATCAGAACCTGTAGCTGATTGTCACCTGTCAGTCCCAGCAGAATGAATGTTGTTATTGTGCTGTTTCTCATCACTGACTGCGGACTTCTCTTCAAGCTGCATGTGATACTCAGAGACATTTTCTTAATCATTATTCGAACTTTCTATAATTTAACATATTCAGTATTTTATTTGCCATTCCATTTTTTAAAAAATTGTTTTATTTCCATTGTCTGCTTAAGATTTTAACTTATGAATACAATACGTCACAGGTTAGGTGTAATTTTATGAGTAGCACCAATCCCTTTGGCTCTCAAGAATTATTCCCTAATCACAAGTTAAATTTAAAATTTCACCATGGATTTCATGTTTTTTCTTACCACTTTCTATTATTAAAAATACTGCTAAAATATAACAGATTACTTACGCTCACTATGCAAACTCTAAGTAGAACTTGAAGCGTCTGATCAAAAACAATATTTTTGTTTATTGATGGTTAGATTAGTGTTTTTAATTACCCTTAACAACCATAACCTCTTCTGTCACACCTAACATATACATGATTTTTCTGAATATGTATGTCTTTCATAATATGCACGTAAACTTTACTTCTGACAAAAGAGATGACTGCCTTCTATTTCCTTTGATTTTCCAATAAAATAAATTACTTTTATTTCATGATGCAATTTTTGCCTTATATAACAGAGTCAATGCAGAAGTCAAGAATCCTTTGTTTTTGTGTTTAGGTTGCTCCACAGATATTTTTCAGGTCAACCATTAATAGTACCAGAAGGGATTTAAATGTTTCCAGTATGCAATCTTTATTGCAAGGACTGGGGTTTTTTGACATCACAGTACAGAAATCTTTCTCCTTTTTACC
This sequence comes from Cabassous unicinctus, assembly GCA_029593785.1. Taxonomy (NCBI): domain Eukaryota; kingdom Metazoa; phylum Chordata; class Mammalia; order Cingulata; family Chlamyphoridae; genus Cabassous; species Cabassous unicinctus. The sequence goes on along the minus strand of JAQZBX010030528.1, from coordinate 10,571 downwards.
TGGTTTATTTGTTTTATGAGCAATTTCACTTTACTGTTTAACATACTGTGTTCTCTTTTTATTGAGTGTGGACTGACTTTTCTGTGACTATTTGTCAATTTCAATGAGTTACCAAAATAGGGAAGAAGCGGTGACTGAGGCCATAGTTTCCTGCAAGTTAGAACTCCCCTAAGGAATTTGTTCTCTCATTCAACAACTATCAACTATTTATATCAAGATGTAGAAGAACTTTTATGTAGCAACTCACTTACCTGCCTACCATCTTTCTCTTAATATCTCATTTAAGGTGCACATCACTGTGAAACCTTACTTAGACTTCAAAGTTGGAACATAATTCCATCTTCAAACAATATCATTTTCCCACATGATATTACAGCTTCTTACCCAATAAAAGCTAACAAAACTGTAGAGCATAATTTACCGATAGCTGTGTATTCTCACTTGCAATCAAATGGTCAAATGAACACAGAGTTCTTTAATGAGCTGCTGTCACTTTATTCAATATATTATCTATTTTGGAGGGTGAGGATAAAGACCATGCCTATAGACTTATGTACCTACAGACATAGTTTATTAGTGATAATTTGAGGTTAAATGTATAGCCCAAGTAACCATGGATATTTCTTATATTAAGTTAGGTGTGGATTTATTATTGTCTCATGCATAAAAGCTTCCCAAATACTGACATTTATCTACTAGAGAAATTCTAAAATATATATATCATAAGTAAATATATGTTCATTAATTACAAAATGTAAAAATTATTGCTGAAAGCCATTTTCTCCTCAGTAGCAAAATATGACCAAATCCTGCAAAGGGAGTTTCAATCCAAGGAAAATGTCATCATACTTACTCATCTGTTAGTAAATCAGAGCTTCTGTTAGTTGTTTAAACATGGCAACATTAAGAACGTAATGTTGAAATGACATTTTGATGAGTACATATATATCTTCACCTTTACTGACATATCTGGGAATGCATATGGCTCCCTGAAATTGTGATCTTTAATTAATCCAACAGACAGACTGAGTCTAGGCTTAGAGCTATTATAAGCCCCAACATTTTCTTACTCTCTCCATCATTGAAAATGAAATGAATTACTTTAAAGGCAGCAATGTCAGGAAATCTATTCACAGGTGGAAGAGATAATATTCTAAAGAACCAGGACAGAGTGAAGTGCTTTACTGCTTGGACAATGAATTTTATATATTGATGTATATGCCACTAAGTGAATAAAATGTTCCTTGGTGACATACATTCAAAAATCATTAATGAATTTTTAGAATAATGGTAATTTGCCAAAAAACCAGAAACACAAGCTTCATTGGGGACTGTGTCCTTGGAGACAGGGGATGATGAAGTTGTGTAAGACTCGGGTCTGGAGGAAAACTCTGTTACTTGGTAAGACAGCTCATGTTTTTAAAACTTTCACATCTACTAAGGCATTTGTGAGATTAAATCCTTTATTTTATAAATATAATCCTGTAATATAGGATATGAATTTTTATTATCATTGTGCATTTTCACTCAGATAAGCAGACACAGTTTATTTAATTATATGAGGCTACTGCTTACATTGAAGAACTAATCATTCCAGATTTTTCCTTTCTAAACAAACCCATTAAATTAAGGAGATTATTCACAAATGAGTGAAAATTTGCAACATTATGCTGTAATTGGATGGGGGAAAATATGCTTTTGTAACTTTAAACACATCTTAAATTACCACATAAATTTCTGATCTTTCCAATTTAACACTATTAATCAAGTTATATGTATGAAGATGTTGGTATTTATTTACCAATGTCCAAATTCAATTTATAATATTCTTTCAGGTTGCACAATTATTAGTCTTTCTATCAAAAGATATTTATAGTAATATTTTCAATATGTGTGAAAATTATTGCTAAAAATGAAATTGTAGACTAAAATGTTATTTTTAGAAATATTTTATACTGTTATAAAATATCTGTAAGATTAGTTTATTTAAAAAATTTGCTACTGTAATTATCATTAGAGTACATTATTTTTAATTCTCTCCATACTTTCTTCTTATAATTATACTTATGTATTTTAACATTATAGTAAGTCTTTAAAAGTATCTATGCTTATTTCTGACATATGGTTGATGGTTTTATACATTCAGATGTATCAAATTTTTGGCTTTTGTTTTTATATTATTAAATTATGATTGCTACCTATAGTAAACCACACATATATAAATCCTATATTTTGTTAAAATTTAACATATGTATAGCCAATAGAGATATTACCCCAACCAAAACAATGAACATATCAATGGTTCTTTTTTTTTTTTTTAAAGATTTATTTATTTATTTATTTATTTATCCCCCACCTTGCTGCTTGTGCTTGCTGTGTCCATTCACTGTGTGTCTTCTCCATGTCTGCTTATCTCCCCCTTGCTGTGAGGTCCGGCTGCATCAGCCCATCGCACCACGCGGGCTGGCCTGCCCTCACAAGGAGGCCCCAAACCCACTTCCTGTTGTGAGGTCTTGCTCCATCAGCCCACCGGGCCGTGGGGCTGGCCCGCCCTCACAAGGAGGCCCCGGGAAATGAACCCGTGGCCTCCCATATGGTAAACGGGAGCTCTACCCATTGAGCCACACCCGCTTCCCTTATCAATGGTTCTTAAGAATTTGCTTGTGCTCTCTTTGATCTCTCCTACCTGCCCATCCTCCAGTTTTGTCATTCACTGAAAAGAGGGGATACCTGTTTGGTTACTATAGATTAGTTCATTTTATGTGGAATTTTATATAAATCTACTTATTTTCACCTGGCTTATTTCACTCAGAATACTCTTTTGTGAGTCATTCATGTTTCTTTTCCAGTATTTACAGTTCATTCCTTTTCAATTCTGGGATAAAATCCAAAGCATGGTTACACCATAATTTATTACCTATTGGTAGATATTTTGTCAATTGAGTTTTAGAGCTAATTATAAATAAAGGTGCTATAAATATTCATGCAAAAGTCTCTATTGACATATACTTTTGTTTGTATTGGGTAAGAACTTAGGAATGGAATGGTTGGGTCTTGGGAGGTATATGTTCAAATATTTTAAAAACTGTCAAAAAACTATTCAACGTTGCTAAATGATTTTACATTCCTACAAGCAATAGAGAAGTGTATAGTTCATCCACATCCTTTGTATGATCAGTCTTTATACTCTTTGAACTGTAGTAGGAGTGTAGTGGTATACTTTTATACCTTGTGACTTTACTTTGCATGTACTTAATAGCCAATATGGCTAAGGACATTTTGGTGTGCTTCTTTGTCATATATCATCCTTGGTGATGTGTTAAATTATTGTTTATTTTATGTCTTGGGTTTTTTTTAAATATAATTTTTATTTTTTAAAAAAGGTATTCAGACTACATAAACGTTACATAAAAATATAGGGGATATCCATATTCCCTGCTCCCTACATCTACCATATTTTTCCACATTAACAACATAACACATTAGTGTGGTACATTCATTACAATTGATGAACACATTTTGGAGCATTGCACTAAGCCTAGATTATAGTTTACATTGTAGACTGTACTCTCTTGCTCACAATTTTGTGGTTATGGCAAGATATGTAATGGTCTGTATCTGTCATTGTAATGTCATTCAGGACAATTCCCAACCTGAAAATGCCCCCATATTTCAACTGTTTTTCCCTCTCCCTGCCCTCAGAGCCTCCAGTTTTTCACTGTCTCCACATCAGTGATATAATTTCTTCCATTGCTAGAATCACAAAAAGTCTACAGTAGAATACCAGTAAGTCTAGTTTAGTTCATAGTTCTTTCTCCAATCCTGGATTCTGGGATGGTGATGCACACTCTACCTCTAATTGAGAGGGAGCTTTGATCCCATGGGGCAAATGAATGGGATTCTCTTGCTTGCAGTTGTAGACTCTCTCAGTTTCTTGGGATGGTCATTGTCCATCATCATCTCTTTGTTAGCTGTCTTGGGTGAGTCCAGTGAACTGGAAAGTGGGTGTTGCAACTCCGTTGAGATTCAGGTCCCAGCTGGCACATGACAGCCCAAATATTTTAGTCTCTTGGACATACACCTATCAACCCTAGTACAAATTATAGGTTCTAATAGAAGGGTAAGAAAAGCCCTGTTTAGGGAAACCAAAACTGAGTCCAACCCTATCACATGGGAGAGCATAAATTCCAAAGTAAGGCCTACTAGCAAGGCATCCAACTCCTGAGCTATTTACTGTGACTAAATTGTCTGCTTATTTCCAGAACCCTCAGGAGCCCCATTATTTGCTGATACATGCATAATCTTAACCTCAGGAATGAACTCCTCACTCACTTTGAAGTCTTTTAGCCATATAAACTCATTTGTCTTTAACCTTCCCCCTTTTAGTCAAGATCTTTTACCAATAGCATTGCTAATTGGTGCTTGGTAATAATCCCTCAGTGCCAGGGAGGCTCATCCCTGGGAGTTATGTTCCACACTTCGGGGATGGTACTGCATTTGTATGCTGTGTTCAGCTTAGAGATAGACTACATTTGAGCAACAAGGATGCTCTCAGAAGGTAACTTTTAGGCACCTTGTAATACTAGTCTAAGTTTCAATTTCAAGAGTAAAGGTACATAAGTATAGTCTTCTATGTCAAGAGCCCATGAATGAACCATCTTCCTTCACTAGCCATTGCCCCTGTATTCAGGGGATTCTTTCTATTCCATTAGAGAACGTGGCTGAGCTCTCCAGGTCAGGTATTTGACATTCTTTCGGGTATTGTGTGAAAATCCACCCACCTGTGACAATGACCCATGAGCAATTGAACAAATTTATATGCCTTATATGTATGCCCAGGAGACCTTCTTCCAATGTATTCTCCATCACTGATATTCTGCACAAATGATCCTCCCCTGCCACAGTTGTAACCCTTCTGTGTTACAAAACCTCTTCAAAAATGAAGCCAACAAAATAGCCTAATACAATTATTAAGAAAATGAAATAATAATGACATTTTTAAAAATAAAAAATATATAAAAATTAAAAAAATAAAAAAACAAAAAAATGTAGAATAATAAAATATAATGAAAAAACATTAAAACATTTTGTGATATTATGTCTTTCACTACTGTAAGATCTGTTGTCTTGTATGTATAGTGATATTTTCTTCTGTTTATTCCCCCTGTGTCTTACTTTTTTATTTTGTATTCAAAGGAGTTTAGGTTACAGAAAAGTGACATACAGAATATAGGGAATTCCCGTATACCCAACATCCTCCCCTTTCCCCCTTTTCCTCTATTAATAATATTTTAGATGTGAATGGTACATTTGTTACAATTGATGTACAAATATTGAAACATAGCTACTAACCATGGTTAATGGTTTATTTTGTGGTTTACATTTTGGACCAAACACTTTTATAAATTTTGATGAAATTTAACATGGTCTGAATTCATCATTGCAAGATATGAAGAACACTTCCTTTGCCCCCAAAATGCCCCAAGTTCCATCTATTCTATTCCTCCCACCCCCTCTTGTTGGGAACTTTGACAACCATGAGGCTTCACTCCTTGAAGAACAAGATTCATAGTTATCAGTGAAAACACTGAGTGCTTGACATACTACTCTGGCCTCCTGTATTAGGCACTGCATTTGCTCTCGAGAAACTTCTGCCCCTCTATTTGAGAATATAGCAAGACTCCCCAGGATGGGAGTCCAACACATTCCCACTCATTATGTGCATCTCCACCCAATGATATATCCCATTATGACAAGGTGAACACTCACACACTCTCTAGAAGCATGCCCCAGGTGTCGCCTGTCCCGAATGATCCCCCACATCTAGCACCCTAAACCAGTAACCCTCTTTGGCCATGTTGCCAAACGAACATTCCCAATGTTGTAGTTTTAACCACATAATCACCTTATACGTATGCCCAGATTACCCTCCTCCGATGTATCCCCCATCACTGATACCCTGAACAAAAGATCCTCCTCTGCCACAGTTATAAACTTTCTGTGATACAAAACCTAGTGTTCACCTGCTCTTTCCCCCAAACCTCCCCCCAGAGCCATAGACTGTCCAACCCACCTTCCCCACCCTAACACCCTGACAAAACAGCAACACCAACCAAAAAGTATCACTGCATCACTGTTATGCCTCTTTACTGCACAACTACACACTTCCACGATATCATAGATTTTGCCCAAATGGACGTTGTCTCACCTTCTTCTCTCTATCTAAATCTTTTAAACCTATATTCCAGACTCCAGCTCTGTGAGTCTCCTCAATTTACTTACTTCATATCAGTGAGATCATGTAATATTTGTCCTTCAGTGCCTGGCTCACTTCACTCTACATAAAATCTTCAAGCATCCTCCATGTTATCCCATGTGGTAATACTACATTCCTTCTTATAGCTGAGTAATATTACATTGTATGCATATACCACAATTTGTTTATCCATTCATCTGTTGATGGGCATTTGGATTGATTCCAACTTTTAGCAATAGTGAATAATGCCTCTATGAACATTGGTGGGCATATATCTGTTCATGTCCTTGCTTTCAATTCTTCTGGGTATATACCCAGCAGTGGAATTGTTGGATCAAATGGCAGTATTATAGTTAGCTTTCTGTGGAATTGCCAAACTGTCCAACACAATGGCTGCAACATTCTATATTCCCACCAGCAGTGGATGAGGGTTCCATTACTCCACATCCTCTCCTACACTTGTAGTCCCCCGTGTCTTTAATTGCCGACAGTTTACATATCTCACTGTAGTTTTGATTTGCAATTCCCTAATAGCTACTGATATCGAGTATCTTTTCATGTTCTGTTTATGTTCTTTTTAGCCAATTGTATTTCTTCTTTGGAGAAGTGTCTATTCAAATCTCTTGCCAATTTTTAAAATGAGTTGTTTTTCTTTTTCTTTTGAGGTGTAAGATTTTCTACATATGCTGGACATTAGGTCCCTATTAGATATATGGTTTCCAAATATTTTCTCCCATTGAGTACGCTGCCTTTTCACTTTCTTGATAAACTCATTTGATGTGCAAAAGTTTTTAATTTTGATGTCATCCCATTTATCTTTTTTTTTTCCTTTGTTGTTTGTGCTTTGTGTGTAAAGTTCATGAAACCATTTCCTAATACAAAATCCTGTTAATGCTTCCCTACATTATTTTCCAAGATCTTTATGGTCTTGGCTCTTATATTTAGATCTTGGATCAATCTTGAGTTAATTTTTGTAATGGTTGTGAGATGGTGTTCCTCTCTCATTCTTTTAGATATGAATATCTAGTTTTCCAAGCACCATTTGTTGATGAGGCCATTCTCTTCCAGTTGAATGGGCTTGATGGCCTTGTCAAACATCTTTTGACTGTATATGAGAGGATCTATATCAGAATACTCAATTTGGTTCCATTTGTCAGTATGTCTATCCTTGTGCCAATACCATATGGTTTTGCGCACTGTAAATTTGTAGTATGTTTTAAAGTCAGTTAGTGTGATTCCTCCAATTTCATTTTTCTTTCTCAATATGTCTTTGTATATTTGCACCCCCTTGCCCTTCCAAATAAATTTCATAGTTAGCTTTTCCAATTTAATAAAAAATGCTGTATGAATTTTTTGGCGTTGCGTTAAATCTGTAGATCAGTTTTGGTAGATTAGTCATCTTAATGAGGTTTAGTCTTCCTATCCATGAACAGGAAATATTATTCTATTTATTTAGGTATTCTTTGATTTCCTTTAAGCATGTTGTATAATTTTCTGTGTTCAAATTATTTACATCTTTAGTTAAATTTATTTCTAGCTATTTGATTTTTATTTGCTATTGTAATGGGATGTTTTTCTTGATTTCCTCCTCAGATTGCTCATTATTGGTGCACAGAAATGCTACTGATTGCTGCACATTATGTTATAACCTGCCACTTTCCACAACTCATTTATAAGCTTTAGAATCTTTGTTGTAGATTTCTCAGGGCTTTCTATGTATATGATCATATCATCTGCAAATATTGAAATTTTTAACTCTTACTTTCCAATTTGGATGATTTTTATAACTTTTTTTTTTGCCTTAGTGCTAGAGTAAATACTTTTAACACAATGTTAAATAAGAGCAGTTACACTGAGCACCCTTGTCTTTTTGCAGATCTTGGGCAGAAAGCTTTTAGAATTTCACCATTGAATATGATGCTAGGTGTGGTATTTTCTTACATTCTGTTTATCATGTTGAGGAAAATTCCTTCTATTCCTATCTTTTGAAGTGCTTTTAATCAGGAAAGGGTGCTGTATTTTGTCAAATGCTTTTTCTGCATCTGTGGGGATGATCATGTGATTTTTTTCCTTTCAATCTGTTTATGTGCTGTATTACATTGATTGATTTTCTTATGTTGAACCATCTTTGCATACCAGGGATTAAACCCACTTGGTCATGGTGTATAATTCATTTGATATGCTAGTGAATATGATTAGCAAGTATTTAATTGAGGATTTTAGCATCTAGGTTCATTAGATAGATTGGTCTATAGTTTTCCTTTCTCATGGCATCTTTGTTTGGCTTTGGTATTAGGGTGATGTTGGCATCATAGAATGAGTTAGACAATGTTCCCTCCATTTCCATTTTTAAATGAGTTTAAGCAGGATTGGTGTTAGTTCTTTCCAGAATGTTTAGTAGAATTCACCTGTGAAGTTGTCTGGACCTGGTCTCTTCTTAATTGGGAGGTTTTTGATGACTGCTTCTATCTCGTTACTTATGATTGGTCTATTGACTTCATCAAATTCTTCTTTCCTCAATGTATACTGCTTTTCTGTTTCTAGGAATTTGTCCATTTCTTCTAAATTATTCATTTTGTTAGCATAAAATTTTTCAAAGTATCCTCTTATGATATGCTTTAATTCTGTGTGGTCAGTGGTGATATCCCCTTCCTCATTTCTTATTTTATGTATTTTATGTATTTGCATGTCTCTTTTGCTATTTGTTAGTCTAGCTAATTAAACTGCTCAAAGAACCAGCTGTTGGATTTGTTTATTTTTTTCTAGTGCTTTCTTATTTTCAATTTCATTTAGCTCTGTTCTAATATTTGTTATTTCCTTCTTTCTATTTCCTTTTGGGTAATTTGTTGTTCTTTTTCTAATTCCTCCATGTGTGCAGATAGGTCTTCGAATTTACTCTTTCTTCTTTTTTAATCCTGGCATTTATGGCTATGAATTTCCCTCTCAGCACAGCTTTTGCTGCATCCTATCAGTTTTGATAGGTTGTGCTGTCATTTTCATTCATTTCAAGGTAGTTCCTGATTTATTTTGAATTTCTTCCTTGACCCAATGTTTGTCTAAGTGTGTGCCACTTAATTACCATTTTTTTTCATGCCAAATCTAGTTCTCTACACGTTACTGCTTTCTAGCTTCATTAATTTGTGGTCAGAGAAATTACTTTGTATGATTTCAATAAGTATGATGTAATCTATCCTAGAGAATGATCCATGTGCATTCAAGAAGAATGTATATCCCACTGTATTTGTGTGCAATACTCTGTATATGTCTATTAGGACCATATATTCTAATGTATTATTCAATGTCTTTGTTTCTTTATTGATTCTCTGTTGAGATATCCTGTCTAAAGGTGATAATGGTGTATTAAATTCCCCCACTATAATTGTGGAAGCATCTATTTCTCCACTTAGTTATTCCAGTGTTTGCCCCATGTATTTTGAGGTGCCCTGGTTAGGTGCATAAATATTTATGACTGTTCTTTCTTCTTGATAGATTGTAGCTTTTATTGATATATAATGTTGTTCTTTGTCTCTTACACTTTTGCATTTAAAGTCTATTTTTTTCTGATATTAATATAGCTACTCTCATTCTTTCTGGTTATTGTTTGCTTGCAAAATTATATTCCAACCATTCACTTTCAGCCTTCATGCATCCATGGGTCTAAGGTGGGTTTCTTGTAAACAGCATATAGATGGGTCATATTTCCTTATCCATTCTGCCAATCTGAGTTAAATCCATTAACATTCCATGTTATTACTGTCAAGCAATTACTTACATTAGCCATATTTTCTTTAGGTTTACGTATGCCATAAATTGTTTTGATTTCTCTTTTTTTCTTTTTAGTTGTTCTAACACTCTTCTCCAGCTCTCTCTTTCCTGTTTTTTCCTTTCAACCTGCAGAACTCCTTTTTGTATTTCTTGAAGGGCAAGTTTCTTAGTGTAATAGAAACAATGAAACAAGACACAGAATATAGAAAAATATAAAGAATGCATTAAAAGGCCAGAATGATGAGAAGAGAAGAAAGGAAAAAAGAAAAGAGAGAAAGAGTAAAAGTAGAAATGAAAGAAAACAGAGAAAAGGAGAGAGAGATAAACAGAAACAAGAAAAATGGAATATCCCACAAAAAGAGGTGAAGTGAAAAAACAACAACAGAAAACAGAAGATAGAATGAAGAAGGAGAGAAAAGAAATAGCATAGGTAGAGAAAATTGGTAAGCAAAACAAAACAAAACAGGGAACAAAGGAAGGGGAAACACAAGAAAGAAGAAACAAGACAGTAGCAACTCATTTAAAAAAAGGAGAAAGAGAGAAAAATAAG